>JAKSZU010000004.1:71702929-71955429 GCA_026018925.1 Tupaia tana
TCAACACAGTATTGTTTTATATAATTGTGTTTTAAATCAACTAAGAAAAAAGTGCTATTTAAAAAATACTGTCTTTTATATTTATATTTGTAGATACTTGTACTCATGTTCTTTCTTTTCGAAGAGCTGAGTTATTGTCCAGTAATCTCTTACTTTAATCTAAAGAACTCATATTTCTTGAGAGATAGCTTTATTTAGTTTTTATTATTTATTTATGTATTGAGAGAGATTTTTGCTATAGGGTGTGTGCACTTGCTAGAGAGATAGAAAGCAAGAAATCACCCTGCATGGGAGTTGGCTATGCCACAGTCCCTTCTCGTCCACTCTCCTCCCAGGATCTTGGGCATGCATACACACATTATGGGTATGAGTTTTAAGCCACCAGGTGTGGGAGTTGAACCACAGTCGACTAAATGGGAGTCTAGCAATGTCATCACTGCACCATTTACTGGTCCCGAAAGGTAGCTTTATTAATGATAAATTCTGTTTTTGTTTATCTGAGTACATCTTAATTTTATCTTTGTTTTTGAAAGATAGTTTTAAGGATTATAAAAATTTTCATTAAGATTTTTTATTCTCCAGAATTTGTGAATGTAATTCTACAGTGGTCTGTCCTCAATGGTAATTGATGAGAAGTCAGCTATTTTTCTTAAGGAAAAGCCCTTGTTCTCAGTCACTACAATCTTATAACTTTGATGATTCTGCCATTGTTTTTTGGCTATCTGCTTATGATGTGTCTAGGATTGGCCTTCTTTTTTTCTCCCCCACAGGGCATGTGCACTCGCCAACGAAGATGAAAGTCCCTTCCTCATGGGTAAAGGTCAGGCAGTAATCCTTCTTCTCCATTTCTCCTCTCTTTTGAGATTTTGGGAATGCATGCAAATGCGTCTGGCATGTTTCTCAAGCCATAAGGGCTGGAACTCAAACCACAGGGTTGGCCATATGGGACCAGCCACCTTAACCAACAGGCCATAGGCTGGCTCTAGGTATAGATTTGCACAAGTTTATTCTCCTTGGAATGAGTTGAGATTCTTAGATGAGTAAATTAACATGTCTCATTAACCATGGCAAGTTAACATTAGCATTTTATCGACTTTGGGAAGTTTCCAATTTTGTTTGTTTGATTGATTGTTTTAATATGCTTTCTGCCTCTTTCCTCTACCCTTTTGACATATCTATTAATATTAGGTCTATATTAGTATGTTTGATGGTATCTCACAGGTCTCTGAGAATATGTCAACTTTTTTAACATCTTTTCTTTCTTTTTTTCATACTATATAATCTCAATTGATCTATCTTCAAGTTCTTTCTTTCTTATTATCTTTGTTGAGTGAGTCCAATGTCTGTGCTTTTCCTAGGACAGTCCAAGAATTTTTTTTTTTCTTTTTGGTATAGTACATTATTTCCTGTTCCTTTTGTTGTTTGTTTGTGTTTGCCTGTCTCATAATGTTAGAATTTTTTGTTGAAAATTGAACATTTTAAATGATAATTCTAGATATCGAATTCTATGTTTTCATGCTCTCTGAACTATTCTTGTTTCTGTTTGTCATAGTTGTTGCTGTTGCTTGTTTAGCATCTCTCTGAAGTAATTCTGTAAGTTGGTGTTTATTTCCTGTGGCCACTGAGACTCTACTTTGTTAGGTTAATGATCAGCTAACACTAGCACAGAGAGTTCCTCAAATATTTTGAATCAGTAAGTAGCCCAAGATACTTTGTTGTGGATTAGAGCACATTTTCAACACTCCAGGTGTTTACAGCTCTGCCTTAGCTCTCACTTCTTTCTATACAGAGCCTCAAGATCAGCCATATGTCAAATATTAGGGACTTTCAAGGCCCTTCGTAAACACACAAACAGATCTTCCAGATTGCCAGAAGAATGTTGGAGCTTTTCAAAGCCGTTTATGAACCTCTCATTTCCAACCTTTTTCTACTTACTATTTTTCTCTGCCCTTTTCTTGCTCCATATCCTGACATTTAAATCATTGAAATTACCATTGCCAAATACCTGCTAAAAGTCTTTGCCCAAAATATCTCATTATCACAAAAAAATAGCAAAATTAAAAACTCAAAAACACACGTCTACCAATAAAAATTTCTCTGCCATAAAATATTACTTTTGTCATCCTCATGGTAAATTTCATTGAATTCAGGAATTTCTCCACTCATTTCTCAAATTTGGTTTCATTTATTCAAGTGTTTTATTTATTTCATTCCATTTTTAACTATTTTATTTAGTCATTTAAAAAGTGCTTTAAAAATACATGTAACGTGTGCCATGGTTAGTCAAGCAAAAAGTATATAAATGGAATATGCGGCAAAAAAATTACAGCACTATTTTCCTCAGAACATATCTTGCAATGCTTTATGTAAATCCTATAGCATTTTATAAGGTAGATACCCAGAAGCATTGTGATGGGTTAAATGAACTGTAAAGGTAGAGACTCAATAGTGTCAGAAAAATTTCCACAGTTCAAAATGTGTAAAATTACTATGTTCAGGTAATACCTAAATAAGGAAACACTTATTTTAGTTTCCAGTGAAACATAAAATATAACAAAAGCAGAAATTATCCACCCAATATACCATATGGTTTATAATGGTCACACTATGATGAGTATTTCCAATCTGAAAATATTCATTTTCATGTCATGAGGCAATATAGACAATTCATCAATTAAGTCAGATTATTTCTGATAATTCTTTCAATTGTTTTTTGTAAATATATACAAGAGTCTCTGGTATTGTCTAATACCTACTGATTTTAAGCTACTCACAGAAATTAAATACAAATTCCTAAAATATATTGATGGTATTTCTCAAATGATAAATGATCAATTTAGAACAGGAAGTAGCCATGCCAGAATTATTATAAATGAATTATCACAAATAACAAAGAGAAATTTTGAAATGTAACCAACTCTTCATTCTGCCATTAAAAACACATTGAGACATTAGTATTATTAAGTACATTTAATAATGATATCACTGAAGGTATCAATTAAAATTTCTTTTTTTTCTAAATTTGTTTATGTCTCTTATGAGTGAGAGAAACAAAGAAAGAGAGACAGAAACATTACCCCCGACAGTTTTCCCACTGCTATTGACCCTCAGGCATGGTATGATAAAACAGTATTAAAGTACACTATTTTTAAAATGCAGTATATCTTAATTGTATTTTAAAAATAGTACCTTTTTTAGATGAATACTGGTTACTAACTACTTAATACTCAACTTAAGGGTATTTGACTTCATTAAATGGAATCTTGCCAACTTTTCCACTATAAATTTTTATTTCAGGTGTTAAATAGGCAGCCATAAAATATACTACTACAAAGAAACTGGAAAATCCAATAAAAACCTACAGTACTATTTTCGGCAGAAGACATTTTACAGTGTTTTATATTAATCAAATGACATGTTGTGAGACAGTCGGTAGATAAACAAAAGCATTGTGATGGGTTGGATGAGCCAAAAATATTTGATTCAATAGTGTCATAAAAATTTCCACAGCTGGAAAGGAGTAAAGTTTCCAAGTAGAATTGGCATCTAGCACATAAGTCATGAAAAAAGAATCCTGCTCTGCTAGTGATCTACAAAGTCAAGGTTGATGCAATTACCTTTTGATCTACAGCTGCATCTATGCTCCAGAACTTTCCTATAGACAGTATGATTCTACAGGAAGAAAGTGAAGCATGTAAGAAAAAAAGAAAAAGAAAAAAGTAAATGTGATGTACGGTACAGATATTAGGAAAAAAAAATCTGGAGTTTGACTGGATGCTAATGATGGAGAGAAATGGGAATGGCAAAGAAAGGAGGAGGAAAAGTGTTAGCCAGGAGTGTCAGGTTGTCAGGTGATTCCACAGGTTCCATATTAAGCAAAGGTGGGATGGCAAAGCCATTTACTCAGATAGCAAACACAATAAAAGGAAAAGATTTGGGGGTCATTCTCCTATGTCTATGAAGTAGAATGATAATTAGTGGTGACTTCTAAAATAAATTCAGTTTTTCATTTAAGACATGGCCTTCATTTACTTTTCTTTTATTCTTTTTTAGTAGTTTTGCTATAGGGCATGTGCGCTGGAGAGAGACAGAGAAAGATAGATCTAGAGAGAAAATGGGAAATCACCCCCCAGGGGAAATATCATGCCATAATCCCTTTTCCTCCACTCACTTGGAATTTGGGGCCCCCACACACATGCATCCTGAGTGGTTTTTTGTTTTTTTTGGAGAGTTTTTTTGCTATAGGGCGCATGTGCTTGCCAGAGAGACAGAGAGACAGAAAGCGAGAAATCCCCCCACAGGGGGGATGGCCACGCCACAATCCCTTTGCCTCCATTCTCCTCTTGGGATATTGGGCACGCACGCACACGTGCCCGGCGTGAATTTAAGCCACTAGGTCGGGACTCGAACTACGGTCGACTACGTGGGAGTCCCGCGACATAGCCATTATGCTAACTGATGGTTCCACACGCTGAGTGTTTTTCAAGCCTCCAGGTCTAGGACTCAAACTATGCTGTCAGTCATATGTGGTCCAGCCATGTGAAACTCCGTGCCACCTTCTGGCCGTCCTTCACTTATTTTTGACTTACGTCCCTCTTCTACATGCAGAGTGTTGGTGCATATCAGTCCCTCTTCTACATGCAGAGTGTTGGTGCATATCACTGATGCCAAGCCTAATTACATGAATCAAGCAAAATCAGCAGACAGGACCAGCAGATGGCATAATGGTTACATCGCTGGACTAGTCAATAGTGGTTTGATTCCTGGACCCGTGGCTTAAAACTCACGCGAGGCACGTGTACATGTGTGCCCAGAATCCTGAGAGGAGAATGAAAAAGGGATTGCAGCATAGCTATTCCCCCTGAGGGGTGATTTCCCGCTTTCTGTCTTTCTGAGTCTCCAGCAAGCATATGTGCCATATAGCAAAAATCTCTCAAAAAAAATAAATAAATAAATAAAAAGAAATTAAAAAAAAAGAAAAATTGACAAAAAAATTTTTCTCTAATTTGATCTCCCATACTTCCTTCTATAGGAACTTTAGACCCATTTAATCAAGGGCAAGATGAATTTTCCTAAACAGAGTGCTATGAACAACTTGTATTCCCAAAATTTAATGTTGAAATTCTAATCTCCAGTATCTCAGAATGTAACTGTAATTGGTGATAAGAACTTTAAAAATGTTGTTAAAGTTAAGTCTTTAGGGCAAGCTTTAATAGAATCTAACTGGTCTCCTAAAAGAAGAAATGAGGACACAGAGGGAAGACCATGAGAAGACACAGGGAGAAAACAAGTCATTTACAAGCCCAGATGAAAGACTTCAGAAGAAAGCAACTCCGCAATAGATTTTTTTTAAAGAATTATTTTATTTAACTTTATTTATTTATTTTTTCTTTTTAGATTTGACCAGAGCGATGAAAGTAGGGAGAGAGAGAAAAAAATTAAGAAAGCAAAGAGCCAGGTCCAGGACTCAAACCACAGTCGGCCATGTGGGAATCCAGTGCCCTTAACAACCACACCAGGTGCCAGTCCCCAAAACTTTTCTACTTCTAGCCTCCAGAACTGTGAGGAAACAAATCACTGCTAGTTTTTTATCTTATTAATTTTTTTAAAGTTTTTTTTTTTTTTTTTTTTTCCGAAGTATGGTGGGTACGCTCACCTGAGAAAAACAGAGGGAGACAGTGAGAGGGAAAGTCAAAAATCACCCCGAAGAGGTGGAGTGGCCAAACAACAATCTCTTCTCCTCCATTTTCCTGCGATTTAGGATATGCCTACATACGTGCCTGGCATGATTTACAAGCAGCCAATTTCAGAACGCAAACCAAGTCAGCCATGTGGGAGTCCAGCGCCTTAACCATTAGGCTACCTGCTGACACCAGAAATTTCTGTCATGTAAGCTAACCAGTCTGTGGTAATTTATTACGGAAGTCTTAGCAAATTGATATAGATTAAGTTAATAGTCTGTGTTTGTTTATACCTCTCAAGTGTCGTCTTTATGACAAAATAAAAGTAACTAAAAAAAAAAAAGAACAAAACAGTGTTTTTGTTATTAAAACAGGAATAATAACTATGCCCAGAGCCTAAAATTAAGTAGATACTGTAGAAATATTAGATGATTTAATTTGATAATGGGCTAGAACTCAGTGTAACCAGAGTTTATACCCCCGACAAGATTATCTTAAGTATCTCTCAGTCCACTGAGAAAATAGAAAGTAAAAATGATAAGAAAGTATTTTATTCTAAGTACAAATACAGAATTTGAAGAAGATAGTTTCTAAGTAAACTTACCACAGGTTTAAAAACTTTCATCAAATTAAATATACTAGAGTTGATACCAAATTTTAAAAATCCACTTAGGGCGTGGTGGCACCCGCCCTATGGCAAAAATCCATTTATATGACTATTTTAAAATACATTCTCATTGTGCAAGAAAAAGTTAAAGCAATTCTTGATTGCATCATTAATTTCACATAAATGAAGTTATATTCTAATTATATTTCATGCTAATAATGGAAAAGAAAGAGTAGAACATATTTCCCATATTTTGATTATCTATAAAAAGAGATAGATAATATACATATAGATAGATAATATTATAAATATATATAAAGAGGTAATATCTATCTATCTATCTATCTATCTATCTATATAAACACACACAGACACACACACACACACACATAGAGAGAGGGAGTCATTGGAAAAGTCATGACATATTTTTCTATGCAAAAATGAATCATGACTTTCCCGATAACCCAGTAGTTTAACATCAGAATGATACTTTTTTGCATTCTGCATTTATTTTATCAGTTCATATTATCAAGAGTATAACAACATGCTCAGTTTTTCTTTCCTTTTGTGTTGTTTTCAAATTGGGCACATGAACTCACCAGAGAGACAGAGGAAGAGAGAGAGAGGAGGAGGGAGAAGGAGAAGGAGAAAGCATCCCCTAACAGGGCACAGTCGCAGTGCAACCTCCTCTCCATCTCTCTACTCTCTCAGGATTCTGGGCACATACACACTTGTTCCCAGCGTTTTTCAAGTCCCAGGACTGGGATTCAAACCATAGCTGGTCGTGTGAGTTTGGGCTTCCTTAACCTCTAGGCTAAAGAGTCAGTCCTGCTTAGTTTCCCTTGACTTAAGAAAATCAAGTAAAAGTTTAATCTAAGGGCTAGGTGGTGAGACAGTGGTAAAATACAATAGTCTGCAAAAATGAATGTGGGAAAGTGTCAAGTTCCTGTTCAAAGACTTCCAAAGTACCTCGGGAATGTGTGTGCCCATAACCCAGGGGTGGCTGATGCAGGGACATGGAGCACAGCAGTAAGACCTGTTGAAGATGCTGCCTCTTTATCTCTCTTTTCCCTCGTGGGAAAATAAATAAATAAATAAACTTTAAAAATTAAAAAACCTTAAATTTAAATTACAAATCTGAAACAAATACAAGAAGATGAGTCTTAAATTACAAAAGAATCTTTCATTGCAGTTTAAGTAATTAAAATATGTCAACACAATTTGATTTCCTCCCGAAATAATTTCATCTGACACTTATTACAAACATCTATTGTTCAAAACAATATCATTGAAAATAACATTGAAACACTAAGAAGAGACTTTTAAAACAAAATTGAGGTCTAATTTTTATTTATGTTTTGGAGAGATTTTTGCTGTCAGGCATGTGCGTTTGTAGGAGAGACAGAGAAAGACAGAAAGTGAGAAATCACCCCAGGGGAGGATGGCCACAGCACAATCCCTTCTCCTCCATTCTCCTCTTGGGATTTTGGGCATGCACACACACACACGCTGGCATGTTTTAAGTCGCCAGGTCCAGGATTCAAACCACGGTCAACGACATGGGAGCCCAGCAATGTAACTATTATGCCATCTGTTGGTCCCAAAATATGGATGTCATATTTGAGATATTTTAAAAAATCAACTTGAGAAAAATATTATTTATTGAAAGGAAACATTAGGAATAATGAATTATTTTAACTTGCATTATAACTCTTAGACTCAAAGGACAAGTTTACATAAGTAATATCAGCATAAAGGTCAAATACTGCCTTTGCATTAGGTATGGCTTTACTAGCTGTCACACAAGGTAAATAGTAGAATTTGACACTTTTCAATTCATAACCTTTGACTTGGCAATACATTTTAGACTTATTCTTAAAGTAATTATGGTCTTTGGAATATGAAAAAATCGATTGACATTTTTTTTTTTTTTACCATTCCGTAAAGAGCTTAGTGGTTGAACAGCCACATTTATTCCTCCAACCCAAGCAAGTGTACAGGGGATTAACTGCAAAGGATCAAATTTTTACATATCAATTTTTAGCATTTTCATACTGCCTATTCCTTCATCACTTAGAAAACAAGCATCTGTCAGGGAATGAAAAGAAGTAAATAGTAATAGCCCTTCTATACATTTATTATTCAAATTCTATATGAAATGATACTGTACCCAAACTAGCATGTCTTTTAAAAATATTTTCTTATTTTTATTGTACTTCTTTGCTAAACAACAATGAATGAACACATTTCCTTTAGTGAACTGAAGTTTTATTAAATTAAAATTGGCCATTTTATTAAATATTGGGTCATCAGAATAGTCACAACTTATTTTTCTATGTTTCTCTATACGAAAATGTATCATGACTTATCCAATGACCCAATATATTTCTAAGAGAATTTTAAAATACTCTTTTTAATTTTGAAAACAATGTTTTCTGAGTTTAAAATGTGAAGAACTGCTTTGGTCTACAAAATTCTGTACATTGAACAAGTAACACCTATTGAACAGGAAAAGGCAGGAAGCATGCCCAAAGTTGATAGCTAGAATTCTCTACTGAAGTAGGAGTACTTGGCAAAACCTGTATTTTTTTTAAGACAAAAGTAAACCTTTTACACAACATTTAGCTTTTTGTTTTTCTTTTTAAAATTGTGTCAAAGGGTGCACATGCTTGCCAGAGAGAGACAGAGAGGAAAAGCGATAAAGCATCTCCCAGAGGAACACAGTAATGCTACAATCCCTTCTCCTCCATTTCTCCATTCCATAAAGATACTGGGCACTCATGCGCACGTGCCACCAGAGCTGAGATTCAAACCACAGAGTCAGCCAAGTGGGATCCAACTCACTTAACCACCAGGCTATGGTGCTGAGCCATTACAATGTTCCTAATTCCATGAGGCATGAGGCATTTTACTATTTGAGGACAAGCTACATTTTCTTCTTCGAACAACATATATATATTTTTTTTTTCACACATACACATCATATATATAACAAATACATATATATATGCACAATAATTATATACACATCATATATATAACAAATATATAATAAGCACAATAATAGCTATATATAATTAACTAAGATAAATAATTAGCTAATATATACATATATATTAGCACAAGTAATCATTTTTATTAATAAGCACAGATACATTATAAATAATTAACTTTCTCCTATAACTTAATTGACTCGCACAAAGAAATGCATAACCAGATTACTTTCAGAATCTCTGTCCCTCACTGTTTACTAATCATTGATACACTCGTTCAACAAAAGTTTGTTAAGGCAAAGAATGATACTGATTCTGGACAGTAGTTAAAGAAATAAAGGGGTAAATAAAACACAGACCCTCTTCTCAAATAGCTTATACCTACTGAAATGAATTAAATACAAATATGAGGAGACTGTAAAAGCTCTTGGAAAAATGGAACTAAAGTACAAGTTTTTTTGGTTTTTGGTACAAAAACTTTTTAAAAATCCATGCATAATTTTTCATAATATGCATTTTTCCATAAACATTTTGATCCTCCCACTCATACATAATATTTTTGAAACATATTTCTTTACCATTTCCTATATTCTAATTATGAAAAAGAATGATAATTAGTCCCAGTCGTATGGCCTAGTAGTTAATGGAGCTAGATTCTACGTGGCAGATTAAGTAGTTTTAAATCCTGGCCCCAGCGGCTTCAGAAATATGACAGGCAGATGTGCACGCATGCCAAAAATGTTGACAGGATGGGGAAGAGGAGCAGAGGAAATTGTGGTGCGTCCATACCCCTCCAGAGGGTACTTTCTCTCTCTCTCTCTCTCTCTCTCTCTCTATCTCTATCTCTATCTCTATCTCTGGCAAAAAGAAAGAAAGGAAAGAAAAGAGAGGAAGGAAGGAAATAAAATTTGAAGGGGATGAGAAAACAACTTTCATCTAAAAAAAAAAAAATCAAAGGAATTATCTAGTAGTTCCTGGTATAAATGAGATAATTTCTGAGCAAGTGTCTCATTTTTCTTTGCATTTGGGACATTTGATATTTTCTTTGGCTTGCCAAATCCTAATATTAACACTTCTCTCTCTTAATCTATGTCCAAATAATTGAACTGCTGTATGTCCAAATAGCTTTCCTGGTTCGTCACAGTGGCCCACCACCCTCCCCACTTTTGGAAAACACTTCTGCAGTTTCCAGCTTTAACTGAGCTCTCTGCCACTGGTTCCACTCTGTGAGCCTTGGGCCTGGGAAGATAATGCTAATCACTAGATTCCTCAGCTACACACCCCCACCCCTGCCACACTCCTGAAGCCATACAGATAGAGATTTGCTTCCTACAGGAACCCAGACTGAACTCATAAAGGAGTTAAAAAAACAAACAAAAAAAACCATATATACAGGTCCTAAAAATGGTGATTTATATTGTCTTCAAGGGGACTTCAAAGAGTCCATGGAAAATGGATTTAAAGTACAAGTTTATTTTGGTGAAAAAACATTTCTGAAATCCATACATAGTTTTGCCATAATATGCGTCTTCAGTTTATTTAAAAGTTTTAATTCTGCTTTTCAGTGAATTTTGGAAGTATCCACAAAATCAAGATGTATACCACTTGCTAGGAACTTACAGTATCTCTACTAGAAGACAAAAGGCATGGCTAATAAATAGGCTTCTTCTGGGCTTCTCTCCTTAACCAGCCAATCTATTTTGTTCAATTAAATTCACCAGATGATAAACTTCACTGAGGACAGAGTCCTGCCAGCTGTATTCCATGGTTCCTATACGAGGCCTACACATAGTGGACACTCAATAAACAGTCAATGAACGGATCCCCAGGTAAATAATTTGTTTTCCCTTAAAAGACTCTTTTTGAGGGACCAGCAGATGGCATTATAGGTATGTCACTGGACTCCCATGTAGTCGACCGCAGTTCGAGTCCCGGACCCTGTGGCTTAAACTCACACCAGGCGCATGTGCATGTGTGCCCAAGATTCTGAGAGGAGAATGGAGGAGAAGAGACTGAGGTGTATCCTTCTCCCCTGGGGAGTGATTTCTTGCTTCTGTCTCTCTGTCCCTCTGTCTTTCTGGTGAGTGCATGTACCCTATAGCAAAAATCTCTCCCAAAAAAAAAGACTCTATGTGAACATCTGTAAATTAAGAATACTTTCACTTGTCGTGTATTTCCTTAGAAATTCTACAAACCTTCAGATACAAGCAGTTTTAAACTGTAGATACACAAAAATAAGGCATTGCCATTACAGTATTTAGGGACAACTAAAGGAAAACGTATCTTTGAATGGCAGAAAATATGCATCCTAGTACCTTACATTTAAGGAACATTACCATTGAATTTGAATCTATTCATAATTATCCCAAAAATAAGTTCTAAAAAGTTTAGTTTTGGGAGTGTTAACATCATTATTCTATAAGTCAAGCCCATCAGGAAAAAAAAAATAAGAAAAGGAAAATACATTCAGTTAAGCCATCTAACATGTGCCACTATAAAAACGATGGCTGAACAAAACTCTACACTATTTCTACCAGATAGCCCCTGGACACTAAGACTTCTATTCACATTTAACGTTAGAGTTTTGCTGAAAAGTATTGTGGAGAGTGGTGGGAATTTTTGATTACATATCCAGGAACAAGGCTGACAGTAAATCTTAAGCATGGCATATAATTCTTAAGAAATAACCATCATTATCAGAACATTAATTAAAAACCTATGCTTCCTGTCTACACAGATTCCGAATTTGCCAACACACTAACTCTCATCAATTTTTATTCAAACCTTCCATACAGCTAATGATTCTCAACTGCTCTGTGTGGTAAAGGAAAGCTGCCAAAGTGCTTAGAATTTTAGTGCAATTGAAAAATTCATCAGAGACTGCATCTGAACCATAACTCAAAGGAAAGAATGAGGGAAACCACATAATCACAGACAGAGCTGTCGTCCACATAGCTCTTAGATTGCAGAGTCCCCCACACTGCTTAGGAAACCAGATTTCAGAAAATGAGTGGTGTTCTGTATTACTTGAATGTATTTCTAGTTCAACAATTATTTACTCAGTATTATAAAATATGCTTAAAGTTGTGTAAAAGCACTACCAAAAAAAAGTGTCCATTCATCTTATGCTTTCAGATCATCAACGTTAAACAAGGATTCTTCCTGGCTTCCTTGTCTGCAATAGATAATCTACACTCCTTCAATTGATAAGTACTGGAAAATATGTATTCATTCATTAATAAGATACTATTATGTGTCAGGCACACATTGTGGAAACAGCACAACACTCTTGCCTTCTAGGACCTCGTATTTCAGACAGAAATTCAAAAGGAAAATGTGGTATGTGAGAAAATGGTAGCTGCTGTAAAGAACATAAAGAATGTAAAGCAATACAAAATAAGAAGGGAGTGTCAGAAGGTAGGAGGCAATGTTATAAAGTGGGATCCTGGAAGGTTTCATGGATTAAAGGACATTAGACAACAATATCTGAGTATCTGAGGGAATTAAAAAGATGGATCTTATCTAGGGACGAGCCCTGCAGGCAGAACTAGTGGAGACCCAGGTCCCAGTGCAGCAGCAGTCGCATTACAGGAATGTGGACGCTATACTCAAAGCAGGGACACAGAGGCCAGCAGATGGCATAGCAGTTAAATCGCTGGACTCCCACACAGTCTACCTCGGTTCAAGTCTCAGACCTCATGGCTTTAAACTCAGACTGGGCATACATGCGAACACGCCCATGATTCCAGGAGGTGAATGGAGGAGAAGGGATTGTAGCATGGCCATCCCCCATGGGGTGATTTCTCTCTTCTGTCTCTCCGGCTAGCACACACATACTATGACAAAAATCTCTCAAAAAGAAAACAAAAACCAGGGACACTGTGGGTCAGAGGAAATAGGAGTGGAGCCATTGATGGAGTCAGAACTAAGGGACAGAGGATGTGGTATGGCTCATGAAGGATCCTACAGACTATTGAAAGAACTTTAACATATGCTCCAAATGAGAAGAAAAGTCACAGGAAGGTTATGAGCAAAAAGGTGACATTCATTCACCATTTATTCTTTCAGCCAGGTGCTATTTGAGAGGAAGTGGCTTGTTATTCCAGGCTTACTGCTGAGAGAAGAGACTAACAGATGGGAAAGACAGAAATAGGGAGATCAATTAAAAGGCTCTTGTAATTATCCAAGAAACAGATAATACCAACAGTGATAATACTCGATAATACTTACTTGGCACTTACTTTACACCTGCACTCTTTTGAAAATTATATACAGTTATATTATACACAGAAATGAACTAGACCACACCTTAAAAAAGATTAAGCTCTAAAAAAGAAAGCTTACTTAAAATAGTAATTTAAACAATCTACTACAGCCTCCTTATACTTCTTTGAGCTAAGAATAACTTCGAATTAACTGTGTGTTTACTATAAAATTCAGAAAAGATAGCAAGGCCAGCTGGTGGCATGGTAGTTGAAGCAGTTGGATCACATATGGCCAACTAACTGTTGATTTGAGACCCAGACCTGGCAGCCTGAGAAACACACCAGGCACATGTGTATACATGCCCAAGATCCCAACAGGATGGAGAAATGGAGAAGAGATTGTGGCATAACCATCCTCCATGGGGAGTCAGTCAGTCCCTCTCTCACTCTCTTTCTCCATGGCGAGTTCATGTGCCCTCTAGCAAATGAAAGGAAGAATACCACTGTTGGTATTATCTGTTTCTTGGATAATTACAAGAAAGAGAGAAAAGATATGAAATAAGATTCTTTTGCCAAGGATAATCTCGAGGCCTTTTACTAATTTAAAGCTTTGCTTAAAATACAGTTAGTAAAACATAAAAAAAGAGTTAAAGCCCTTTCAACTTAGCTAAATTTCCAGTCATGTCTCTAAGAAGCAAACATCACCTATTTACTACCAGTAATATTTACTTTCAGTGTTGAAAGTCTCAAGTATTGAGTTTCTCTCTTTGTCAGGTCCACGTATTCTCATAGTCCTGAAGATCTGTGAGTTCTCCCTCCCTCTCCCCTAGTGGCATCTGGAGACTCTCTCGTCATTTCTTCTACCATTTGTACGCCAACGATTAAAATCTCACGTTCGAACTGATACTCAACACCTCATGTTTTCTTTTTTTCCACCAGTTCTCCCTATTCGAGGTTAATTCCTTCACTGCCATGAAAAGGATTTTAAAAGTCTAAATGTTTAATTCTTCTTCTTAAAGAGATTTCCTGGTCTAAGGTTTGAAGTTCCATCCCCTCAGCATAGCGTAAAAGACAACACGTTCTTACATATCTAAATAAGCTATCTCATAAATGCCCCCAAACTGCATAGCATAACTTTCCTCAAAACTGCCGTGCTCATTCTAAATTTCTCCTTTTACATATGTGTTCTTATCTATAAATGTCCTTTATTTTTTATTATTCTAGATCCAGCCGTTACTCCCTATATTGAACATTTTCATTTCTTTATTGTGAACTGTATCATTCTTTATTATAACTATGTGTTTATATCTCAATATCAATTATTTAAGAAGAATGTTTGGAATATAGTATGTATATTGCAAAGGAATAATAAACTACATAAGTAAATACCTAATTTTCAAATGACATTTGCTATCCTATAGATATCCCCACTCTTTTGACTCCCTGCTGCCTCTCACAAAGCCTTACCATTTCCAGATGAAGTATTCATTCAGGCATTTTCCTTGAGTATAAACACTGTGCCGACCGTTGTGCTTCACGCTGCTCCTAGACTACCTAAATCAATAGGATATAAATCCTGCTCTCTATCAAGGTATAGTTTAATGAGAAAGCTGTACATTAACAGAAAAATTATAAAGCAAGCTGGTAACAGATATGAAAACAAGAAATGCAAATATAAGATGGCTTATCCTATGAAAAGTTAATAAAATGCTGCAGACTAATAATATAATTTTAAAAAGAGAAAGCATAATCTTTTGTCAGGGTAATCTATACAGAGACAAAAATATATACATAAATGATGATAGAACCCATGTTACATTTTTATTGTGCACTGTTGGAAATATAATCCAGTAAGAACTAACTGACAGTAGAAAATGGAATCAATCAAAAAGGACAATGCATTTTCCTTTTTGGGAAGAAGCAATACCCTATACACAGTGGATCTATATAGAGCTCTAAGATTTGAATCTACTTCAAATGCTTCAATGAGCTTCTCTCTCTCTCTCTCTCTCTCTCTCTCTCTCTCTCTCTCTTTTTTTTTTTATATAACATTTATTTATTTCTGCTGTGAAACAGATGAAGAGAAAGGGAGAGAGATAGCACACCCAACAGGGTCTTGATGTCATAGCACCGCCTGCCTCAGCTAGATCATTGCACCTGTGTGCCTGGTGAACTCAGAGAGGTCTCTGCATGTGAACCCATAACCTTCCCATGTGGGTCAGACTTACAGAGCATCGTGTTTTACCTCTGTGTTACCATCTGGTCCCATGTCGTGCACTTTGAAATAGTTCTAGACATAAATTTCAGTAAATACAATACTATATAAAATATCCTGGGATAAGCAGATGCATAATGGTTACATCACTGGATTTCCATGTAGTCAACCACGGTTGGCGTCCCGGACCTAATGGCTTAAAAGTCACACCAGGCATATGCGCGTGTGTGCTCAAAATTCCAAAAGGAGAATGGAGGAGAAGGGACTGCCGCATGGCCATACCCCCTGCGGGATGATTTCTCACTTTCTGTCTCTATCTCTGTCTCTCAGGTGAGCGCACACACCTTATAACAAAAATCTCTCTCTAAAAAAAATAAATAAAATAAAGTCTCCAAATTAGTCAGTTATTTGCATACCACAATAGAGTGGTGCTGATCTGAGCCCATGCTGTCTGATGGGCGACTAAGTACCTCTTTGCTGTTGCATCGTGAAGTACAGTAACATCTAGAAAGGAGAACAGAGGAAATGGTCTACAGCATAACTGAGTCTTAGTCATAATCTTGTAGTACATCTGTGTATATGTCTCTTCAAAACATTTGTCAGACCAACTAACAGCAGCAATAAGGAACGTAATTACACATCGAACTGCAAAATCTTGGCTACGGTCAACTTTTAAAAAAGGATTAAACCAATGTGGTCAATCTACTCCTG
Organism: Tupaia tana; assembly: GCA_026018925.1. NCBI lineage: Eukaryota > Metazoa > Chordata > Mammalia > Scandentia > Tupaiidae > Tupaia > Tupaia tana. The sequence continues at coordinate 71,719,342 of JAKSZU010000004.1, forward strand.
TGTACATATGGTCAACAGTGGAAATTAGGTATCTCGTAAGAAAAGAAAAATAGAGAGAAAGTAAATTTATATTAGAAATCTGAACTTAGTAAATAATTTATTAATACCAAATCTAAATCAAATCTACCAAATGTTAAACTGCTTACAGTAAAGAAGCTTAAAAAAAAAAAAGCCAACTTGTTTTATGAAACTCCTGCTACTGCTATAAGATATTGCCATATCAATATATTCAACTATTTCTACATGAAGGTCATAAGTTCTCCTTTTTGAAAGAACTACATATAGATAGAGAGATTGATTTCATATTAGAGAAACTCAATGTGTCTGTGAATCCAGTGAGTTTTTAAAGCAGTTGTTGCTGAATCTTAATATTATCTGGCTCTGTGGTGTCCCCTGGGATTTTCAACACTAATTTACATTGAATTTATATTTGTTACTCTCAATTTGGACTTGGAATATGTTGGAACATCAACTCTACCAAATTTTTGCCTCACAGTTGGTTATTTCTCTTAGAATTTGTGCATTTCCTGACATTTAGAAAATAAATAATTTTGGTGTCTTAATGTATTAACATAAAGCATGAATCACAAACTGATTCCAGACAATGCTTTCAACACTTTTTAAAATTCTGCAACTACATTTCAAACTGCACATGTTAACTAAAGATTTACAAACAATAACAAAACTAAACAACCATACTGAAACTCAAAGCATCCTCGTTTTTCTCTCTTGCTGGCTGTCTGCCACTCTGACAGAGTAACTAAATAATGTCCCATTTCCAAAGACATTTTATTTTTTTGTTTTCAGGTATTAAGCATTATATAAAATAATAAAGTATAAAGCTCAGTCTTTTACCAAACCAACCGTGGCTGGCTATGTTAATTATATCTGCTGTTTTTATCTAATATCAGAAATAATCAATAAAATCTCATTTCTTAAACAAACAGAACTTAAAAAACTTTCAACATCACAATATACAGATACAAATGATTTAGAAATGTTAGCTTATACAATCTTCAAATGACATGATGAGTTAGCATCTATAGTGTATAATCCTACTTTGCAAGGTTGGCAGGTGGCGTGATGGATAGGGGCGCTGGATTCCCACATGACTGACTGCAGTTCAAATCCTGTACCTGGCCGTTTGCTTTCTTGCTTTCCCTTTCTTACTTTCTGTCTCTCTCTGATCAAATTATTTTAAAAAGATAATAATAACAAATGGAATTAAATAAATAAATAAGTCTAAAAAAATAATAATCTCATTTTGCAAAGAATTTGGAGAGATTAGACATTATATTCATGATTAGCAAGGCAGTTAATTTATAAATTCAAAAAATTAGACCAGGGTTGTCTGACTCCAGAGTCAACATTGTTAATTAACATGTGATTAAAAATGCAAACACTGAATTATCTTCATAATCCTAACCTTTGTCATTCAACCATTGTTATACTTACTAGACACTGACTGTCTTAAGAAGAAACTATATGGGAGGCCACCAGGTGGTGTGGTGGTTAAGGCACTGGATTCTCACCTGGCCAACCATAGTTCGAGTCCCAGAGCCGGAGGTTCGAAAATCATGCTGGGCGTGTGTGCATATGTGCCCAAAATCCCAAGAGGAGAATGGAGGAAAAGGGATTGTAGCTTGGCCATCTCCTCTCTGACTTTCCCTCTTTCTGTCTTTCTGTCTCTCTCCAATGAGTTTTCGAACCCTATGGCAAAAGAAAAAAGAAAGAAAGAAACTATATACATAGAGTCTAGCTTCCCAGGTTTTCACCAAGCTTAACTTAACCTGTGAAAGGCAAATGCCCAACTCTAGTCAGCATTAGCCATCCAGATGGGGGCAGCAGGGGGGAGGAAAAAATATATATACATATACACGCACACACACACACCATACTGCAGCTTTCTATACATGAGAAAATGGAACCAGCAGTTGACAGGTTAGAAAACTAAAACCTAATCATAGGACTACAGAATGCCTCCATTCTACCCATGCTTTATCATCACACAGTTCAAGTCTATTGACTATAATTTCTTTTACTCATTACAACATGTCTACCTATTAACAAAAATACAAGGCGTGTGCGTGTGTGCCCAAGATCCTGAGAGGAGAACGGAGGAGAAGGGATTGCGGATTGTGGTGTGGCCATCCCCCCTGGGGGGTGATTTCTCGCTTTCTATCTCTCTTTCTCTCTGTCTTTCTGGCGAGCGCACATGCCCTATAGCAAAAACCTCTCAAAAAATAAAAATAAAATAATAAGATAAACTAAAAACCTTATAATTTGGGAGTTTCTTTTAGAGACTTTTGCTGTAGGTCACATGTGCTCACTGGAGAGACAGAGAGACAGAAAGCAAGAAATCACCCGTGAGTGGGGATGGCCATTCTCCACCAATCTCCTCTTGGGATTTTGGGCACACACACCCAACATGAGTTTTAAGCTACTGGTCCAGGACTCAAACTTTGGTCAACTATGTACCATTACAACATCTGCTGGTCCCAAAAATCTTGTAATTTAAAAAAAAAAAAAAAAAAAAAAAAAAAAAAGAAGAAGTTTTCCTTTAATTGCCAGAGAGTATGTACACTCACCAGAAAGAGAAAAAGAAGAAAGAGAAAGTATGATCATGCCAGTTCTTTTTCCTCCATTTTTCCTTCCCATCATGATTTTGCACAAGTGGGGGGGAGGGATAACTTTTCACTTTCCTTCTCTATTTCTCTCTCTCTCTTTGGCAAGAGCACGTGCTCTATATCTCAAAGAAAAAAAGCTATAAAAATCCTAAAACACAACCTATAAAAACTAGATAATCATGGGTATGGAAATGAGTTTTTAGACATACCACCAAAGGCACAGTCTGCATGAGAAATAACTGATAATCTGGGTTTCATTAAAATGTAAAACTTCTCCTCAGTGGAAAAAAAAAATATTATTAAGAGAACATGAAAAGGAGTCACAGCCCAAGAAACAGTATTGACAATAGACACACCTACTAAAGGACTGTTATCCAAACTATACAAAGAAATTTTAATACTCAACAATAAAAAAATAACATGTGCAGATGTTCCGAATAGACACCTCAACAAAGAAGCAAGAAAGACATGGAAAGTAAGAATGTGATAATATGTTTGCCATAATATGTTGTTAGAGAACTGCAATTTAAAACAATGAGATACTTCTACACACCTATCTGTGGCCAAATCTAGAACAGTGACCACAAAATGCCGGTAAAGGTGTGGAGCAAAAGGAACTCACACCTCTCATTCATTGCTAGTGGAAATGTAAAATGGTTTAGCAATTCTGGAAGAGATTTTGGTAGTATCTTACCAAAATAAATATATTCTTACAACAACCATATGCCTTAGTATTTATCTGAATGATTTAAAACTTACATTCACACAAAAACTGGCACACAATTTTCTAGTCGCTTTCTATCCTTCAGTTGGTGAATGGATAAATCAACTGTGGTATTTCCAGACAATGAGAAGAATGAGTAGATGAAACAGAACTTTTAGGGCAGTGAAAACTATTCTGTAAGATAATAAAATTGTGCATGCATTTCATTAACATTTGCTCAAACTCATTGAATATGCAGTGTCAAGAGTCATTCCTCATGTAAGGTTTAGGTTCATAGCAAAATTAGAATATGTGCAGAGAGTTCCCATATACTCTTTTGCTCCCACCACTGACACAACCATCGCTGATATCAGCATCTCACATCAACATGGGGAAGTGTTGCAGTTGATGAACCTGCACAGACACGTCATTATCACCAAAAGTCCACAGTTACATAAGGAGTCACTCTTGATGTTATACATTCTATGAGTTTGGACAAATGTACAATGACATGTATACACCATTGTATTATCTTACAGTATAGTTTAAAACAGTGTATAGAGAGAAATATGTCATTTAAAATTTTCATACTGGGAAAGAAAAGATGCTAGTAAAAGAATTTTTGTTTTCCAAATTAAGGATAGAAAGGAAACAATTATAGAATAGAAAGAGTCACTTAAGACCAATAATTAACAAAGCCTAAAACTGATTTGTTGAATATATTAACAAGATTTTCAATGACCAGTTCATTTGATTGATACGGGGGAAAAAAGAACTCAAATCACTAATATCAGGAATGCAAAGCAGTTATCACTACAAATCTTCAGACGTTAAAATAGACATATCATACTAAAAACAACTTTATATAAATAAATTCGATAACATTAAACTAGAAAAGTTTCTTAAAAAGTAAAACTATTCAAACTTGACACAAGAAGAAATAAAAAAATGAATTAACCTTTATTTGGTAAACAAAATTAAACATGTTAAAAAAATTTAACTAAACAAAGGAAACTGAGGCCCCTGACATTTTTACTGGTGAATTTTCTCCAGCATTCAAGAAAGAAATAATACCAGTCATACATAAAAGCTTTTAGAAAATAGACGAGGAGAGATCACTGGTCACATCAGTTTATGAGGCAATATAACCCTAATTATGAAAACCTAACAAAGACATTACAAACAGAAAATTATAGACAATATCTGTCACTAATATAGACTTGAAATTTTTAAAAATGTTTAACAAGTTAAATCTATATTATATAAATAGGATTATACATATTATGACCAAATGAGGGCTATCTAAGGAACAAAAAATTGCTTAGAAACATTTGAAAATCAATATAATTCAACACACAAGCAGGAGGAAAAAAACATGATTATTTTAATACGTGTAAAAAAAAGCACTTGGCAAATTTAACATACATTTATGATAATTTCAGGAAATTAAGGCTAATAGTAAACTTTATGGGATCAGCAGTTAGCATAACGGCTATGTCGCTGGACTCCCACGTAGTCGACCGCGGTTCGCGTCCCGGACCCGGTGGCTTAAAACTCACGCCGGGCACGTGTGCGTGCGTGCCCAAGATCCCAAGAGGAGAATGGAGGAGAAGGGATTGCGGCGTGACCATCCCCCCGGGGGGTGATTTCTCGTTTTCTGTCTCTATGTCTCTCTCTGTCTGTCTGGCGATCGCACGCGCCCTATAGCGAAAACTTCTCCAAAAAAAAGGCTAGTAGTAAACTTTAAACTGATAAAGAGCATCCATTGTGCTAGGGTCTGGTGATTACGGCAGCTAGATTCCAAATGGCTGACCGTGAAGCTTGAGGCGAGACCTGGTGGCATAAGAAACATGCCAGGTGCATGTACATTCATGCCCAAAACTGAAAAGGAGGAAAATGGATTCAGATGTGACCATTTCCCATGAGAGGTGCTTTTTCTTCTCCCTCATTCATTCTCTCTCTCTCTCTCTCTCTCTCTCTCTCTCTTCCTCTCTCTTTCTCTCTCTCTGATGAGTGCAAGCACTCTCTAGTTAAAAGAAAAAAGAAAAGAACATCCATTAAAACTTTCTGCCAATATCACACTCAATGATAAAAACTGATATTTTTTCCATATAAAGTCAGAAAAGGAAAAGTTAGAATGCCTGTTTTCACCAGCTGTAGTGAAATTGTTATCCACTATTGTAAAGAAATAAAAAGGCTGAAGATAAAAAGTTGTCAAATAGCATGTTCATTCTGATTATGTCTTTTTTTTGCGTAAAAAAAAAAATAAACCAGTCCTTGACCTGCGTTGGCACAGCAGTATTACACTGCTCAAGAAACTAGATCCCACATGGCAACCATGGTTCGAATCCCCAGCCCTATTAGCCTGAAATGTACTAGGCAAGTACACAAGTGTCCAAAATCTGATGAATTAGAGGATTGGAAGAAGGGAATCACAGTGTGATCATATTCTATGGAGGATGGTCTTTCTCTTTCTCACTCTCACATGCATGTGTAAACACTGTCATGAATAAGGAAAAAGAAAGCCAAGCTAAAAAGAATAAATCCAGTAGGTTCTATTTATAAAAAGCTAAGAAAAAATAAACAAACTATAGTGATAAAATGCAAATTTGTGATTGTCTGGGGTTAGGCTAGAAGAAAGAATGAGTAAACTTTAAGAGAGATAGCAATATTTCATTTTCGTTTTTTTCCCCTTTTCTAAGTTTATTTCAAGAAAGAAAGAGAGAGAGAGAGATGGGGTTCCCATGCCACCATTACTTGTGCCTCAGCCAGCTTGGACCAGGGGCATGCACAGATGCACACGGAAGTGTACAAGGTAGCCCTGGGAAGTAAACATTCAGTGCATCATTACCACAACACTGTCTGGACCTTATTTTCTTGATCACGATGGTGGTCTCACTTGTGTACGCACATAAATTACAACTGATCAAATGGCACAATTGTAATAATTAGTTGATTGTAATTCAGTAATATATCAATAAATTCAAAAAAAAATCTCTAGGGCTATGAACCAAATATATCTGGGAATAGACACTGGGAATATGAAAAATGGAAAAGTTATTGTCATCTTATTACAAAGTTCTATTGATAAACCATGTCTACTACAATACAATTTTTAACTGGAAAATATATGCAGGGAAAAGTTCCATGAACATCAAAAAGCAATAATTAAACTCTCAGTGGATTATTTCAGATAACTACTTTTATTCTGTATGTGGAATAGAGGCCATGTGTGAACTCATGTGCACACCGAAGAGATAAAAAAACACCTTTGACAGGCTCTCCCCTTTCCCTAGCCATCTAGCTCCTCCGGATCCTGGGTACCTGAATGCACAGGCATTTTCATTCCCACCTGGGGTCACATGGCTTCCGACCTTGCAGGATACTTGCATTACTGTGCGCTACAGTGGCTGAGTCAGTCATTACTTTAAAGTATCATTTTATTTGGGCTTTGCAGAATTATTGAAATAGTATAACTTCCATATATTATTATTCATTGATTACTCTGAAAAATCAAATTCAAATACCTTTTAAAAAGACTGGAAAAATGTCAAATTGTAATCAACAAGCTTTTAAGCTCACATTGCTATCATGTTCTACTTGTTGCTTTGATTAAAAAGAATAATCTCCCCAAAGGCGGATGTCTGTTAAAAAATAATAACACTTGTAATAATGTTTTGATATTTTTAATTAAAAGTGTAAAGACTGAAATAATAATGTTTTGAAAACTTGAGTCACAATGGCTATAACTTGCTATCAGAAAAAAATATTCTAGTGTAAAAGACTCTAAAAATAATTTTATTATTAGTAAATACAAGCAATGTGGTTCTTATAATTTAGTTTTTCCTCACATTTTTGATTTATATTATTAGTCTGGGAAAAACCAAGCCTGCTGACAATTCTGGGTTGGACTTCAATGCCTGTATGAAGGTATTCATCCACTCAGAGCATGCTCCACTTAGTAGAATAGTACCAAGGCACTACCCTTGTCTAAAGGGAGCAAATTTATCTAATTTATCTACTAGGTACTTTGTAGACTAGCAGTAACTCAGGAAAGAAGTACAGATTCCTTGACTTATGATGGGGTAGTGTCTCAAAAAAACCCATTGTAAATGTCAAAAAATCCTAGGTTGAGCCATGGTAAGGAGGAAATAGTCAGCACTTCATTTATAAGACGGATTAAAAAAACAAAACAAAAAAAAAAAAAAAAAAAAAAAAAAAAAAAAAACAGAAGGTACCAGCAGTTGGCGTAATAGTTATGTTGCTAGACTCCCATGTAGACAACTATGGTTCAAGTCCTGGACCCAGTGACTTAGACTCATATCCGGGCACATGTGTGTGCATGCCCAAGATACCTAGAGGAGAATGGAGGAGAAGGGATTTTGGCGTGGCCATCCCTCCTGGGGGTGATTTCTTGCTTTCTATCTCTCTGTCTTTCTGACGAGTGCATGCGCCCTATAGCAAAACCCTCTCCAAAAAAATTTAAAAACCCACTGGAATTTTCACTGATAGATGACTGTTAGTCACCCATTATAAAAGTATACAAAAATATTTGAAATGTAAAATTGTTGTAAAATTATGAAAACAGAAAACAAGTCTTAATAATAAAAATTATATTTAATAATAAAAATTATAGTTTTTATATAAGGCATAATTAAGTAACATAACATATACTCACATGTATCGCATATTATGTACATATAAATTTATGGTAGTAGCTTGAGCATTTTAATATATCAACTTTTTTATATAAGTCCTTATGAGGGAGATTCTATTATATTGTCCATTTGGAGAACAAAGAATAAAAAATTACATAAAGTAATTACACAGAGCAAAGTGAATATTAATAAGTCTTAAAAGTCATCGCAATTTAAATATGGCCACGTTGTCACAATAGTACCATTCCAGAGATGTAGGGTAATGTACATGTGAAATTACAACACTCAGAGAATTTGCAACTATATCAGAAGAGCACTCCTTCTGAAAAAGTAACATTTCAAGTTTTCAGAAAAATGAATCATTAGTGCTTCATCTTCATCATCACAACTGACTATAACATACAAAAAATAATTTGTATATTATACCATTCTTACCTCCGGTCATTTTAATTTATAAAATTCACTTGCAAAAATTAAAGTCTATGTGCAAAGGCACCATAATGTAAACCAGAATGGAAGGAAAGCTATTTGAATAAATTTGTAGGGAAATATTTGTTAATACCATAATCAGATAGGATGAACTAATTTTTTTTTTTTTAGAGGTTTTCGCTATAGGGCGCGTGCGCTCGCCAGACAGACAGAGAGAGACATAGAGACAGAAAGCGAGAAATCACCCCCCGGGGGGATGGTCACGCCGCATTCCCTTCTCCTCCATTCTCCTCTCGGGATCTTGGGCACGCACGCACACGCGCCCGGCGTGAGTTTTAAGCCACTGGGTCCAGGATGCAAACCGCGGTCGACTACGTGGGAGCCCAGCAACATAGCCATTACGCTAACTGCTGGTTCCCAGGATGAACTAACTTTATAAAAAGACTAAGGATATTTTTTATACTGATTTAAAAGTTTGCATGTTTGAATCATTTCCTTTTTTTATATTACATTTTCAAGGGGAAAACGATTAAATTGTATCTGAAATTTTATATATCCACACAATAATACAATTTAAGAAATAACAACTAAATCTTAGGTTTGATGTCTGTCTACGTAAACTAGATAAATGCAAAATTTCATCCAATTCAAAGTCTTGCTTGGGCCAATAGGTGGTGTGGTAATTAAGGTGCTGAACTCCCACATGGCTGACAACTGTTTGAGTCCTAGACCTGGTGGCTGGCTCTCTCTCTTTCTCTTTCTCTCTCTCTCTCTCTCTCTCTCTCTCTCTCTCTCTGTGTGTGTGTGTGTGTGTCTCCCTGGTGAGCACACATGCCCTATGGCAAACTTTAAAAAATAATAATAAATAAATAATTTTAAAAAATAAGTCTTGCTCCAATGCCTTCTCAATGTAATATAATATGTTTAAGTGAGAATAAAATGTCCTATTTAACTAATCAAAGACAGTAAACAATAAACCTGATGGCAAACAGTTCTGCATTTACTTATGCCTTAAGACTAATTGCACTTCACAGTAATAAATCTTTTATTTATAGCTTTACAGAGTTTCATCATACTCTGAAGTGCAAAATAGCACAATAAATGTTTTATTATTCAGTCACATACAAGAAAGCTTTTATTAAAAAAGTTTTTCAAAATTATGCTTTGTAATGTTTTAATAGCTTCTTCAAGTAAATAAATGGAGTTATTCCAGGATTTAAAATGTATTGAGCAGTCAGAAAAGTCACTATGTATTTTTCTGTTTTACTATGCCAAAATGTGTCATGACTTTTCTGACAACCCAATAGTATATGGTATTATACAAGTAAGAATTAATTAAAGGAAAGTAGAAAGGAAGGAAGAAAAGAATTATCTCCACTGCAATTGTTTTTCTATATTTGCCATCCATATTCCTAGAAAAAAAGGTTGTGTAGATTATAGAAATAAATTAGTTTGTTAAATTGATGTTTATAAATAGTTTCATTTTAAAATAAGATTCTGTAGGACTGGAAATTATATGAATTTGTTTACAATGTTATTCATCTAATTAATTAATAGTTGTTTATCATCATGTGTGTGCAATCAATGTATGACACTGGGTAATCTGATAGTATATTACTGTTATATATTACCAGAATCAGTTTACATTTAATTCAGTCAGATATAATAAACTGAAATATTTTATGTAGAGTCCAGTATACAGTAGTAGAAAAAAGTCAGAAAGAGATAGTATCCCAAATAATCTGAAAATGTCACAAATATTAATTATATTTAAAACTATGAAATAGGTTAGGTATACAAGTACAGGAATGTAATAGTGTGATACTCTGAGTTTACACTGTTCTTAGGAAAACACTGTGTGAATATATACGCATGTCTACAACATATATGGGTGTATATATACATCTATATATTCACACATTGTAAATCTCCCATGCGAAACGTCTATTGGTCTGTGCTACATTACATATCTGTACTTTGTTATGCTTTGAAAACTAAGTGATTCAAAAGTTATTAAAAGCAATGAATAATGTCTCAGAAGTGTATCCCTTTATGGGGCCAAGATTCAAGTTTGTTCATTCTTTTAAAAAATGACCAACTGGGGCCAGCAGATGGTGTAATGGTTACATTGCTGGACTCCCACATGGCCAACCACAGTTCAAGTTCTGGACCCAAAGGCTTCAACTTCACACTGAATACATCTGCATGCATGCTCAGAATCCCAAGAGGAGAATGGAGAAGGGATTGTGGTATGGCCATCGCACCTGGGGGTTGATTCCTCACTTTCTCTCTGTCTCTCCAGTGAGCACACATGACCTATGGCAAAAAATATCTTAAAAAAAAAAAAAAAAAAAACACTAAAAAATAAAGCCTTTATTACCAGGTCCAGTGATTGAAGAACTAAAAGAAAGAATGTGGGGGTCAACAGGTGGCATGGTGGTTAAGCTGCTGGACTCCCACATGGCTGACCATGGTTTGAGTCCCTTCCATATTTTGTAATGTGGTCTCTATTTTACCCTGGATATCACTATTCACAAATAATAGAGAAAAGCAGAATATATGACTTGTATATTTCTCTAAATTAGTCTCCTGGAGAAGGAAGTGAAGGAAATGTTCTTTTTTCTCTAAATAAAAACACCAAGTACTAAGAGCAAACCCGTTTGTCCTTCCCAGAAAAGCATGCCTGTGCTCAAATCAACTAATCTCTGTAAGTTTCCCAGACATTACAGCTACTATTGTCTAGTCATTCTCTAACTGAACAATAGAAAACATCACCACTGTACCCACAGAGGAAAAAAGTAGGTCACTGTTTAGAGTTTTCAACTTTGCTTTATAACATATATCAATTGGTATTGTTATTAAACCAGTTAATCTGATTTTAAAATAGTCTGCTTAAAATAAGTCCGCTTGACTTATTCTTACCTCAAAAACTTCTTCATCCAAAATTCTTGTTCCAAAAACTGTGATTCCATTGGTATCAACAATTGCTCTCTCACTTCTATCAAGTGGTTTTGTGGTTTTCTTCTTACAATCCACAATCATTGTCACAGTTTTCTTCTCCACGCTGATTGCTACCCGATGCCACCTGAAAAAGCCAAATCATTCTTTTGTAAGTTTTGAAGACATTGGCAGTCAAACTGTCATTCACATAAAACATTGTGCATTTTAAGTTGTAAAAGTGAGCTAAAATCATACAATAATGTAGGCTTGTCATGACTCAGTTGGCGAGCAGGTGACCACTACCTGTCTACCGAGCACAGGGCTGAGTACTCAAAAGGACACAGGCAGAGATGCACTGCTGGATTTGCTGTCCATGCTGATAAGGAAGGGCCCATCCTTTGCTTCACTTTGTGTTGCAGCAACAAAAGCTTAATCTCACAGTGGCCTGGTGAGGGCATTTGATAGAGATTAAGGTGGGATACGGGGTAAGTAATAGTTCCTATGTACGTAAATGCTTTCTTTCAAATTGGAATCCTACTTTAAATAAATTCTACTGTAGTGATGCCCTGGGATTGATTGTAAAAGGGTAGGTCTACTAACTGAATGACTACTCCATCTGGAACAACTGAATATTCTAATTGCAGTACACGATATGCTACTCGGTCTTTATTCACATTTATTTCAGGTGCTTTTGTTTTTTTTTTCCACTTTAATTTCAAGACAGTTATAGATCACTACTGTGGGCAGGATCCAAAACCCAGACACAATATCTTTCCTTCTTTCCAGGGTTGGCAGGAAGTGGGAACAGTGAAAGAAAGCACAGCCAATGCAAGTATGGAGTGAGAGTCTCAATTCCCTCTGCAGCTACTGCTCCAGCTAACTCAGGGCAGTGATGACAGGCTTAGCGGGGGGGAGACATGGCCAGCCCTTTGGAAACATGCACACACTAACCATACTGTAAAAGGCTGAGTTTTATTAACAGTATCTGGTGCAAACTTAAACCACTAAGTGAAGCTCTCTTGGATGCTGCAAGCTGCTCTGGTTTATATTTTATTTTTTTTTTCCAAATGAAAAGTGCTAGATTAATATTCCAGAAGTGTGCAGGACTAGATCCATAAAATAAGTACCCAAAAAGAAGCAGAAGCCTTCCTGAAATGTCTGTTTCGTGTGACTTGGCATGGCTACTGATGAGGATCAAGTATATTTCCATATACACTTAATCTTTGGTCTTTCCACCAGCACATTCAGCTAGCATCGGTGTCTGGTTGGTTTGAATCAAGGAAAGATTTATATAGTCACTTAATACAGTGCAAGTAAAATTTACACATAACTTCATGCCAAGAAGTCTGTGTCCTAACCTAAATCACTCCCAGTATTTTAGGTATGTGCTTTTCATTAGCAGGAAATAAAAATAACTTCAGTTGTTAAAAGTTAATTAGAATGCTTAAGCTTGATATTTTTGTTGAATTAATTTAAGTTCTGATAATAGTATGTTTCAATCTTGGTACTGTATATTATATTAGAAATCATAAATTCAGAACTTGGAATCATTCTTAATCATTCTCTTTCTCTCATACTATACATTCATATTATCAGGCCATCTCATCAGTTAGTATATTCAAATGATAAACAGAATCCAACATCTCCCAGCTGAGTCCAAGCTGGTCTCTGCTTTCATTCCTATGCAACCAGAGTGACTTTTAAAAACACAAATTATATGGACCAGTAGGTGGCATGACGGTAATGGTGCAACATCCCACATGGCTGACTTTGAAGTCCGAGTGTATGTGTGCCAAAAAAAATCCCAAGAGGACAACAGAGGAGAAGGGTTTGCAGCATGGACATTCCTGTAGGGGATGGGGAGTGATTTATCACTTTCCCTCTCTCTCTGTCTCTCTCTACCCGTCTCTGGTAAGCACATACGCCTATGGTATAAACATATGCCTCTCAGAGAGAGAGAGAGAGATAGATAGATATGATAGATAGATGATAGATAGATAGATAGATAGATAGATAGATAGATAGATAGATGATATAGATATCAGATCAAGTCTCTGCCTAAATAACAGTGAAAGCTGAAATCCTTACTCAGCCTAACAAGGGAGTCCCCTGACCTTCTCTTATCTCATCTCTTACGTTTTGCTTTCTGACCCTCTACACCCAGTCACAGGGCAGCTCCTTACTGCTCCTCACATGATTTCTTCACTGCCAGGAAGGCTCTTCCCACATCCCTACATGGTTATTCTCCTACTTGTTGCGTGACTTTGCTCAACGTACCTCATCAAGAGGTCTGTCCTGCTTTTACCTCAATTTATTTTTATTCATATTGGGCTGTCCAAAAAGTCATCATGTTTTTTTTTTTACTATTCAAAAATTCATTATGACTTTTCCAACAACCCAATAGAACTATCAGCATTTTGCATATTAAGTATTTTCTTGTTTACAATTATCTGTCTTTTCTACTTTTGAGGACATTGGTCTGCCTTTTCCTATTTCCAAAATCCTTTCCAGAGGGCCTGGAGTGAGTCACACCCACGAAAATTAAAAGACCATTTTGGCCCAAAAGGACTCTTCCTACATCCTGTCCCTGGCATCTTAACTTGTGATGGGTGAGTCACGCCCACAAACATTAACAGACCATTTGTCTTATTAATAACAGGATTCTTCCTACATCCTGTCTTTGGGACAGTATCTTGTGAGGTATACAAGCCCCTTTATCTCTGTTAAAATACACTGTTTGCGGGACCAGCAGTTAGCGTAATGGCTATGTCGCTGGACTCCCACGTAGTCGACCGCGGTTCGAGTCCCAGACCCGGTGGCTTAAACTCACGCTGGGCACGTGTGCGTGCGTGCCCAAGATCCCGGGAGGAGAATGGAGGAGAAGGGATTGCAGCGTGGCCATCCCCCCTGGGGGGTGATTTCTCGCTTTCTATCTCTCTGACTCTCTCTGTCTGTCAGGCGAGCGCACGCGCCCTATAGCAAAAACCTCTCCAAAAAAAAAAAAAGAAAAAAAAAATACACTGTTTGCTGATGCCTTCCCAAAACACAGACCCTCCTTTTCAGTGACTAACCTATGAATTGTAAAACCTACCTATGGCCTACAAGCCTCTACTTTCAGAGACCCACCATTTTGGGCCAGACCAGTGGAAAAACACTTTGCACTAAATTCCAAACTTGTCTTCACTCTCAAAACCAAATGAAAGGAACTCCTGTGTCTGATCACCTGAGAAAAGCATGTTTAACTTTTTCCAGGTCTGGTCACATACATTTGTATTTAGAAATAAGCCACATAAATTATTATTTCTGCAGAGTTGGTTATTTCCATAAACATTTTTTATTCTATTTATTTATTTCTGGTCTCTGTCTCATTCACCAGAGACAGAGAGAGACAGAGGCAGATAACAAGAAATCACTCCCAGGAAGGGGTGACCACACCACAATCCCTCTCCTCTATTATCTTCTCAGGATTTTGGACACACATGCACAAGAGCCCAGTGTGAGTTTCAAGCTGCCGGGCCCATGACTCAAACCAGGGTTGACCATGTGGGAGTTCAGTGCCTTAATAACTACACCACCTGCTGGCCCTTCTTGCCTGTCTTTTCGAATATAACTTAAGCTCCATGAGTGGAGGGACTTTACCTACGTTTTCACTACTGCCACCCTTGTGTCCCAAAGCAGTGGACCAAGTGCTGGACACTAAATAAATACTTAGGAAGTGAATAGTCACTTATGAAAAATGACATGACTACTCTTTGCAAATCAAAGTGTGCTTAAATGACACTACCTTTTGCATTTAATTTGTTGTTAGGCCTGCTGAGCTCAACAAATCTGCATTTTAATGGCTTGAAATGAATAGTATAGTGCCTGGCACATGGTATAGATTTAATAAATTGCTATTAAAACATGAACGAGAGGGGAGAACAGGTGGTATAGAGGTTAAGGTAGCTGGGTGCCACATGGCTGACTGGATTGTTTGCATCCCAAATCCAGCGACTTAAATAAAATATCATACCAGACACATGTGTATGCATGCCCAAAATCCCAAGAAGAAAACAGCAGAGAAAGGGTTGCAACATGACCATCCCCCCTAGGGAGTGATTTCTCACTTCCCCTCTTTCTCTACTGAGCACATGTGCCCCATAGAAAACTTAAAAGAAAGAAAAAAAAAAGATGAATGAATAGTATTCTGTCTTAATTTTAATCAATAAATTGTTAAAGTAATATTTATCACTATGAGACAGGTATATAAAGCTTCTTGTTCTGCTTGATAATCAATTGAAACTAGCATTTTTTATGTTTTACTCTACTGATTTGTTCATACTAAACACTGCCTATTATTTTCAAATAGGACAAAGGCCATAATAAGTTGGGTTTTTATAAGTTAACAGAATAGGTTAAGAAAAAATAAATTTCAAATAACATGAATTCAAAACATGTTTCCCAATGACTAAATATGAACTAATTTTTTTAAGAATTATTTCTTACTTAACTTAATTTATTTTAATTTGACCAGAGAGGGACAGAGTGAAAGCAAGGAAGCATGAAAGCAAATTGGACTTGCTGTGGGAGTCCAGCACCCTTAACCACCATGCCACCTGCTGGCCCAGTATGAATAAAAATGGTAACTTGGTGTCGGCTAATGGTCAAAAAAAGAAGCACAATGTGCCATAACATTTTATTTGTCCATTGGATAATAATGAAATTGCTTGTAAACACTTAGTTTTTCCTAGCAATGAGACATGAGGCTTCTTAGTGGTCCTGACAAAGACACAATGAATGTAGACCGAATTTTGTAGGTGCACTGCTACTTTCTTCTGTTTCTAACCAAATGTTCCATTTCTAATAAAACTATTTTTAGAAGTCAAGATTCAGCAAAAAATATTGAGCAAATGCAATAAGCATTTATTTTCATTTAGTTGCTTCCTAAGTAAAAAGCAACGATCCCAACACGGAATTCAGAACTCAACATAATTTTCAGAAGAGTATAAAGTAACTGTGTCTGCCTGGGCTCAAACCTGATCTTTATTACTCTCCAAGTATATGACCTTAACTGAGGTCACCTGTGACCTGAAATGCTCTCAGTCTCAGCTCCCTCATCTGTAAAATGGGTTTACTAATAATATTTTCATAAAAGAATTGTGAACAATGAAGTGAATTTACTACATATAAGGTGCTTAGCATAGCACATAGCACATACCAAATGTAAAAAAGGCTTCCTCTGACCAGGTTATCAATAAGATTGGCAGAAAGCAAGTTAAATCAGATCATTCCTCTGCTCAAAAAGTCTCCAGTGACTTTCTATTTCACTCAGAATAGTACTCAAAATTCCTACGACCTCCTGCAACTTATTAGATCACCTGACTTCCCGTTGCTTTTCCCTTATCATCTCACTCTGCTCCTGCCATGCTGGTGTGCTGGATGTTGGTGGAACAAATCAGCCACACCCTGGAATCAAAGAGTATTTGTATTTGTTTCCCCATCTCCTGGGATAGTATGCTTTTACAGCAGGCACCCTGCCTAATATGTCACCTACTTAGAAGATTTTTCTTTACCTCACTCTAAACCTTCCCACTGTCATTCTTTTCTCTCTTTATTACTCTTTTTTCTCATTCGTGCCAACTAAAATGGTATTTCTTAGTATTTTGGTTTTGTTTCTTTCATTGTTTAACTGTCCAGATTATATAGTAAACTTTGTAAGCTTAAGTATCTTACTGTTTTCTTTCATCAATTCCTAGAGAAACTGTATCACACTTCATAAATGTTTGTTGACTAATTAAATGAGACAATTGCTTTCAGCTAGCTAAAACATCTGATTCTTGTGTCACTTACTTCCCATCAGCAATGTTAACAGTTCTGAAGAGAGGATAATCTTCGGGGGCAGGTTTTCCAGTGTGGTCTTCAAACAGAAAAACAGGTGATCTCCCAACCTCAACACCAACCTGCTGAATGCCGTGTTCATTATATATAGATAAAAGGAAAGACTGAATTCCTTTTTTAGGTTTTACTGTAAATAATATTGAAAAATCTTCTGGAAAAGTTCCACCTGAGAAGAGAAGGGGTAAGAGTTAGAAATTCTGAGTTTCCAAATTGTTCCTAGATCGCCTTATTATTTTTGAGGTCTATTTTGGTTTTAATAAGTCACCTAAGTCCAAATAGTAAACAGTAATACGAAATGGGAGAGAGAAGAACTCTAATTGGCTTTCCTGCAATATTAACCCAAACTATGGCCAGGTCACTCATTTAAAGTGCAATGAGGCGGTGTGATGGTTAAGGCCCTGGACTCTCACATGGCTAACCATGGTTCCAGTCCTGGATTTGGCAGGTGACTTTCTCACTTCCCCTTTCTCTCTCTTTCTCTTTCTCTCTCTCTCTCTCTTTCTCTGTTTCACTCAGTCTCTGGTAAGCACATTTTCCCTATAGCAAATTAAAATGACAATAATAATAATAATAATAAATTAAATAAATAATTATTTAAAGAAAAAAAAGGCACAATGGAGACCAACAACCCCCCACCCCATCCCAGAGGTGTTGAAGTCATCCATGACTATTGAAGTTTCTAAAACTATTCACTTTATTCACTAAAAGAGTTTGTTTTTATGTCTTCCTATGATGGAAGAAAGAATATTCCAAATATATTTTTCAAAGATCTTTTACTTATTTTATAAATAATACTACTAAGTTTGGATATTCATGGTGATCTTGTCATTTTATTAAATGCTTGTCATTTTATTAAAGAAGTTCTATTCTTTAGAAATGCAAGTTTTTAATTATTTCAATGGGGAAAATGAAGTATGCATCATAGATGTCTCATCTTGTCTAAATACTTATTATTAGACTCATATGCCTAACACAAGGAGGAGAAGGGATTGGTCAACACCCTTTTGGGGGTGATTTCTCACTTTCTGTCTGTCTCTGTGTCTCTCCAAAAAGTGCACATATCCTATAGCAAAAATCTCCCAAAATAAAGAAAAAGAAACTAAAGTTGGCACGTGCCAACTTTCTTAGAAAATGTGATTCTAAGAAATTGTCGCTTCAGGGACCCGCAGTTAGCGTAATGGCTATGTCGCTGGACTCCCACGTAGTCGGCTGCAGTTTGAGTCCTGGACCTGGTGGCTTAAACTCACGCCGGGCGCGTGTACATGCGTGCCCAAAATCCCGAGAGGAGAATGGAGGAGAAGGGATTGCGGCGTGGCCATCCCCCCTGGGGGGTGATTTCTCGCTTTCTGTCTCTCTGTCTCTGTCTTTCTGGCGAGCGCACACGCCCTATAGCAAAAAACCTCTCCAAAAGAAAAAAAAAAGAAATTGTTGCTTCATTGCTCAATGCCGTTTCCCCACATTATCCTGATTTCTAGATAATTAATGTTATTTGGCCAAGTAGTGCTTTCATGAAAAAAATGAAATACCTGTCATATACTTTTCAAACCCATTATGAAAACCTGCCAGCTAAGCTAAAATAATCTGTAGTCCTAGAACTTTCAACATCTGTGAGATCTTTTATTATATTTCATGTTAAAATGACATAAAAATAATGCAAAGTTAACATCTACCAAAAAAATGTTTCTCTTAACAGAAATGTCTGTTTTAAGTTTAGGTGAATGTGCATTAACTATGTCTAAATCCACACACTCATTGAGTGACCTAAGCCGTCATTAAGTGTAATGTTTTCCTCTATCCCTACCACCATGAATAACTTTTACATAATTACATATAAAAATGAACTACACATAAAATGATGTCTTCATATTTGTCATGTAGATATAACAAACTATTAAATGTTCAAAAAAAGCATATTTACTAGGTTAGATGGTTGTGTGGTGGTAAAGATGCACTATGAGGCAATTTCATATGGGAAGGTTTCCAGTTCAAATGCAGAAACCTCCCTGCACACGCCATATATCCGTTCGTTCATATCTAAGGCTGGCTGAAGCTGGGAGCGGACCATGATGCCCAGACCCTACCGGGAATACTGTCTCTCTCTCTCTATCTCTCACCCATGAAAGAAATAAATTTTAAAACTTTAGAAAAAAGTTAAAGCATATTTTCCATAATTGTTCTGAATTAAGAATGGCAATTTTCAGTTACTTTCATTACATCACTTTGGTGACCACAATGTATCTGATGTCTAATACATGGAAAAAAATATAATCTATCCTCTAACTTTACATTTTATGTCATGATAAAAGGAAATAATAATGATTAGCAAACCAAATTAAATAAATAAAGAGTGGGAGCAGTGTTAGTGGTAACAGCAGTAGTAGTACTAGCAGCAATAATAAAATGAACGTACCTGGAAATAACTGTTTGGTTGGGGCGCTGAGTTGTGCTTGCTTTGTAACTCTGTAAGCAGTATCTCCACCTTTAGCATTCTTTCGGTTTGTGCAAAATCCTGTTGTTTTTGATATTCCCTCTGGAGAATTGTGAAAATCTAGTGCTTTTAATACGTCAACTGGAGCAGCTAAAAAATATGAAAAAATTAGGAAAATTTAATTGAATAAACAATCCAAAATAATTTTAAGTACAAGAAATAGCTTATCATTCTATTCCTCAAATTGATTTATCATTGCCGTGACTCCATAACAATTGATTGGGAATTCATAGAGTGGCACAGCGGGCAGTAATACAAACCATAACAATATCTGTAAATACAAAATATTTCAAATCTGGTATCATATTGTGGATAAACAGCACAGGAGGTTTGCCCGATTTTTTTTTAAGATGCTCATTTTTTTCCAAGATGCCCATTAAACTCTTGAGCCTTGAGATGTTTAAGTTTAGTTTATTTGTATTTGCATGTGTGTGTATATGGAATGTAATATATGAACTTATATTCAGATGTGTCTCAATTGATACAATTATCAATAATTCCAAGTAATAACAATGTTTGGAATTAAAGCAAAAGTCAACATCTATAAATATTCTATTATTTTCTAAAAGAGTTATCATTAAACAATTCATAATTTTAACAAAGGTGATTTTGAAGATTTAAATTTACAATTAATACTATACATAAATATTATAAAATGCATAGTTACTAAGTCATATCATATATGCAAAGAGAAATCAATCCCCAAGGGGGATGGTCTTGCCACAATCCCTTCTCCTCCGTTCTCCTCTCAGGATTCTAGGTACACACACACACACACACACACACACACACACACACACGTCTGGAGTGTTTCCCAGGTTGCCAGGTCTGGAACTCAAACCAGATAGTGGCTTGAGATATTGAATCTAGCACCTTAACCACCATGCCACCTGCTGGCCCAAGTTTGGATTTTTAAACTTTCCCTTTTTAAGTGTGACTTGTTTGTATACACAGCCTTATTGAGATATAATTCACATATCATACAATTCAATCACTTAAAGTATATAATAGGTTTTGGTAAATTATACTATTAATTTATTAAATTGTGGTGAGTATATATCAGATAAAATTAGTTATGTTAAGCATTTTTAAGTGTACGATTTAGTAGCATTAATTCCACTCATAATGTTATATAAACATCACTTCTATATGTTTCTGACACTTTTATCACACTAATACATGCTGCAACATTGGTGAACCTTAAAAACATTGCACTACATGAACTAAGCTAGGATAAAACAAAACAAAATAAAATAATTGTTTTGAAGTATTCCAATATCCTGGTCCCCAACTACATATCTATTTAATTCATTAAGCAAGTCGTCATCCCAAAATAGAAACTTCATAACAGAGTAACACCTCACTCCTCACTCCTCCTGCTCTTGGTAACCTCTAATCTACTTTCCATGAAGTTGCCTATTCCATAAATTTGTAGAATCGCTGACTATTACTCAAAATACTAAATACAGAAGTTTCATATGCACAGTAATTTCCCTCCTGGGTACATATCCAAAAGAAATGACAGGGATTTGAACAGATCATTGTACACCAATATCTACAGCAGCATTGCTCACAATAGCTGACAGCTGGAAATAATCCAAGCTTCCTTCAACACATGAATAGATTAACAAAATGTGAAACATTTGATGGGTCATTACTTAGCTATAAAAAGGACTTAAGACCTAATACATGCTGCAACATTGGTGAACCTTAAAAACACTGCACTACATGAACTAAGCTAGACCAAAACAAAACAAAATAAAATGATTGCTTTTAGACATTCCAATATCCTGGTCCCCAACTACATATCTATTTAATTCATTAGGCAAGTCATTACATGAATCATGCCACACTAAGTATTGTTATAAAAACAGACTTCAGAACTCATGCTACTCAATATACTTCTATTCTCCTGCCATTCAATTTCTATTTTAAAATGAACAAAAACTCTCAGCAGGCCATGTATTACTGACTAATGTATCATTCGGTATGACTGAGATATAATTCTTACTTCAAGTAGATTCTAATTGAGAGGCACTGTATGAGGGATTTTCAATATGGTCATAGAAAATATGTACTATGGAAACACCATGCATTAATTTCAGGGTTTTTTGCCCCAAAATACATTTGTACTCAAACTCTATTTTCCAAGAACTTTTTGAACTCCCTTCATATTTCCCCCAATAATTATGTACAAAGCAATATCTATATTTATGTAGGTGTAAATAGGATTATTTTGTTCCAAAGGAAAAAAGACCACTCTGGCTGAAAGCAAGAATTAAGATCATGGATTGAAAAAGTTTCAGTGGTTAATTAAATAGAATCACCATAAAATTTTAGAATATGTTGTGTTTTATATATTGTTTTTAGGAGGACTTAATGGGACTTATTTTAGAATCAGAAAATATGATCATTACTACTTACATACTCCACAGGGTAGAGGGTGAACTATGATGAGGTTTTGTTCTTTGAAAATTAAAATTTCAGGGCCAGCAGATGGCATAGAGGTTAAGTGCTGGACTTCCACATGATCAACAGTGGTTCGAGTCCCAGACTTGGCAGCTTGAAAATCACGCCCAGCGCGTGTGCATGTGTGCCCAATATCCCAAGAAGAGAATGGAGTAGAAGGGATGGTGGTGTGGCCATGCTCCCTGGGAGAGATTTCTCACTTTCTCTATCACTCTCTCTCTCTGGTGAGTGCACATACCCTATAACAAAAATCTCTCTCAAAAAAAAAGTAAAATTTAAAGCAGTATTCATTTATAGAAACCATCAGTCTGTTACAGAATGTATGAATGAGTGAATAAGGGATTGCCAATAATGTACATCTAATCATTTCCTTCATTGATTAAATGTTAGGGATATTGACTTTATATATAAACAAGTTTGGATGTAGGTTGTGTAACTTGCCTCATATAGTGTAAAGAACATGTTTTTCTTTAATAATAAAGCCCCCATTTACCTACTTCAACAAGCTTCTAAATTAAAATTAATACATTATCCAGTAGAGTACACATTATTCCAAATTACGAAATAGAAAAAAATTATTTGTAGAAATAGATATTTTGAAGAGATTATTAGCTCTATCAGCCATAGAAATCTTGATTTTTTTCAAATATTTTTAAAAATATTTTTAAAAATCATAGTAGTACCTGGGAAATTTTTTGCACTACTACTGTTTGCAATAGTCATGTTTTAAGCCTATCAGACCATTCTTACTACCATCTTTTCTCTTATCATAAAACCAAGACTCAAACTATTATAACTATAATGCACAGAGAGCTTAATATGTCAGTCACTGGGCTAAGTTCTTACAGTCACTCACCCTCATAAACTATATATTCTTATTACCACTGTGCAAAAGAAAGAACTGAGCATAGACAGCAAATAAGGTACTGTGACAGTCTGTGTAAATATCAACTCTTTGCTTTTTTCCATCTTCACTACTATACCCCACAAATAAACATTGCAGAGAGAAACTGAAGACATACCTATAGCATACTGAAATAATCCTGAACCAGTTCATTGATTCCCAATGTTTATATTTGTTATAAATTAATATCAGTTCATGTTCCAGGATATAAATTACTCCAAAGGAGAATGTTTCTGAAAGCCACAGAATCTTATCTGCTTATTTAATCTCTTTTTCTTTCACTGAACAAAAGTAGAGCTGAGAAAAGATTCCAAAAAAGACATGAACACAGTTATGAGGACTGTAATTCCTCTGTGAAAAAAAAAGAATTCAGCCACAGTCATGGTCACAGTTGGCCATCAGTAAATGGTATATGAAGTACAGTCTCTTTCACCCCAAGCAATTTTTTTTTTTTTTAAGAGAGAGATTTTTTTTTTTTTTTTTTTTTTTTTTGCTATAGGACAAGTGCACTCCTCAGAGAGACAGATAGAGACAGAGACAGAAAGCGAGAAATCACTTCCCAGGGGGATGGCCATGAAGCAATTCCTTCTCCTCCATTCTCCTCTAGGGATCTTGGGCATTCACGCACATGTGCCCAGCATGTGTTTAAGCCACCAGGTTTGGGACTCGAACCACAGTCAACTATGTGGGAATCCAGTGATATAACTATTACACCATCTGCTGGCTCAAGTAATCTTTTAACAAAACAATTGTCTCCAAGAGCACAAGGGTATGTCACATTTATTCTTTTCTGCTTTGAAGCTAATGTCATAAAAATATACTCCCTCTACAGGATTTAAAATGGGGACTCTGTTTTTCTTTTTCTTCCCTGTCTTTTTTTTGTTTGTCTTTTTTAGAGGTTTTTGCCATAGAGCACTTATGCTTGCCAGGAAGAGACAGAGAGAACTGAGAGTAGGAAAGTGAGAAATCACCCTCCCCCCATAAAGGTGATGGTCATGTCTCAATCCCTTGTCTTCTTCATATGTGAAGAAAAGACAAAATAATTCTCAGGTAAACAAAATCTGAAAGAATTTACCAACACCAAACCAGCTCTCCAAGAAGTTCTGAGTGGAGTGCTATACCAGGAAAGCTAAAGTCAGACACACAAAAATAAGAGTCCAAAAAACAACAAAGATAATAGGCAACTTAATGACAGGGACAAGTCAGGAGTTGAATGTTAAGTTCCAGAATTTAAACAGAAAGATCGGACCACAACAGAAGTGAGATTAATTACATGAAAATGAACTGGAGAAATAGAATATTACAGCTTTTGATTAAAACATGACTGATTTCCTTCTATGCTTTGTTTTCCAGATTTAAGAATTTTTGTGTTCCCTTGAGCTATTGATAGGCTCATCAAACAATTATTTGAATAGAATCTTAACCTTTTTCCTGGCTTTAAGTCTTAAGCAAATTTCCCTTATTTGATTTTGATGCATTAAAGCTAAAACTGCTTGTCTTGAAATTAAAAATATATATATTAAAAAACCTATTTAATGACATTGATAAGCTATATAGCCTCAGCTAGGTTATTCTGCTAAGTTACATGCCTAAAGTCATACATGTGTTCACAGATATGTATATATCAGCTGAACTTGCTATTCAAAGTATTTAGATTAATAAAGATATTTTGTGAATCAATAGAATGTGAAAAACGAAAATGCTCGGAAAGCAACTGTTGATTGAAAAGACAGTGTGGGAGAGTGTGGGAGGAGGCTGTGAAACGGCAGAGGGTGAGAGGTAGAAAATCAAGGGGAGGGAAGCAAAATATATAAGAAACGAGAAATGGAAGATTATTTGCTTACAGTAGTATGTATGGTAATATCCTTGATTAAGCCAATATACAGTGTATTATGGATGGGAAATTGCATTTTGTATGTTGTGGTGAGATATGGTGAATTAATATAAAATAGATAAGTTTAAAATTTTAAAGATTTTAAAAGGCATATCAAAAAGTAAAACTGAGTTAAAGCCTTACCATTTTTTATGTGAACTATAATAATAAATTTACTTGCTTAGAAATTCTACCTATTATTTAATCATACATCCTCATAATAATAGCATTTAAAAAGTTTTCATAGTATGGATTCTCCATCTTTATTCATATACATACACTCTTGAGAAAACCATTCTTTGATTGTTGTTAATTGAAACTATTTCAAAATTTAAAATAGTTCTTTACTATGGCCAAATATGGTAATATCTATGTAAGCAAAATTTCTACATTCAAAGCAATTATTAAATACCTTTCACATATTAATTGCTTTTTCATTACCAAGCAGTGGCACAGACAATAATTAACATTTCATACATGTCTAATTCAGTGTAATATATATATAATTTTTTGAGAGGTTTTTGCTATAGGGCATGTACGCTGCCAGAAGGACAGAGAGAGACAGAAAATGAGAAATCACCCCCCGGGGGCTTGGCCATGCCACAATCCCTTCTCCTCCATTCTTATCTCAGGATCTTGGGCACACATGCACATACGCCTGGCATGAGTTTAAGTCACCAGGTCCAGGACTCGAACCACAGTCGACTACACAGGAGTTCAGCGACATAGCCATTACGCCAACTGCTGGTTCCCAGTGTAATATTTTAATCAATAAAATTTTTCCTATCTTTTATTAAATGGGACAAGGGGTATCCAAGTGTAATGCACTACTACAATAGCATTTAACCAGCTTCCATACCTTTTCCATCAAGATGTATACTACTGCAAAGCTGAGCTTACAAAAACCCACATCTTATGTCACTCTGCTGCTTAAGTTCCTTCAGAGAATCCTGACTTAATGACATCCACATTCCTTGCGTGTAAAAGCATGATGATGTAGAGGCACCCACATCTCTCAGTTCCACTCCCCCACACACACATCCCTGTTATAGCTTACTACTTCCTAATTCCTTCTTCACTCAGTGCTCCGACAGACAGAATTCAGACTTCTAGAACCCACTATGTTCTTTTGCCTGTCTCCAGGCCATTATAAACCCTATTCGCCATGTATTGCATGTATTTCCCTTTCTCCTGAGGAATAAGTAGGATATTATTGATATGATATCTTTTTCAGAAAGCATTCCTTATGTCTCAAAACTGAGTTAGGTTTGCTAGCATTTACTATAGAACCTTTTAGACCTGGTATTGTCTATCATTACCTTGTTTTTCCCCAAAACTAGAAGAGATCAGGTATGCACACATACACACACACACACACACACACACACACACGATATAAAATACTAGTTGAATCTAAAAGATAATAATGTGAAAATATACAAAACCACCTTCCTCTGAGGTTCATAGGGCTCTCTAGTTTTGAAACAAAAATGTTTCCATCCCTAGTAGATCCTTTCTATTGTGTTCTATTGACTTCTTAAACACCTCCACCTATTCATTGATTGGTTTGATTCCAGGTTTGTTTTGTTTGTTGTTTGTTTGTTTGTTTTTTATCATTTCTCTCTGTTGCAGTTAGCACCCAGTGGCTTACTGATCTAGAATCTTGCAGTGCTTTGACCATTTAGTCTCTAACTCCTCTTGAAAGCTGCTCCACACACTTCTCCCATGACCAGTCATAAGTGGCAGCATTAGTGAAGAGCCAAACTGTTTTAAATTCTACCTGTGCCACTTAGCAATTGTGCAATTTGGACACATTACTTAATTGGCCTGTGCTTCAGTTTCCAAACATTCTCAACGAGAAAAAATAAAAGTAAAAATAAGTATTTATTTTTACGTTGAAAAATATTTACCTTGGTAAGTATTGGTTGTCAGAACTAAGTTGGTATTTGTGACATTGCCTGAAACTGAGGCTATGAAAACAAGGCCTATGGGATAAAAGCTCCTTGCTGCCTATTTTTACAATAGTTCCCTTCTTACCCCTGGCTTCCCTTTTGTTACCTGTGGTGCAATACATTAAGATAGTTAGGGAGAAAACACGTTCACAATACTTTTACTATAGTATATTGTTATAATTATTCTATTATTACTGTTATTGTTAATCACTTACTGTACCTAATTTATAAGTTAAACTTGTCATGGGTATGTATGCCTTAAGGGAAAAAAAAAAAACATAGCATAGTACTTATAATGGTACTATCTAAAGTTTGACACATGTCTTAGAACATATTCCCCTCAGGTTAAGAAGGATTACTGTGAGATAAAAATGCTGTTACATTTTTAAATGGTTGAAAAAAATCAAAATAATAATTTTTGTGACACATGAAAACTATTGGAAATTGTAATTTTAGTGTTCATAAAAGCGTTTATTAGAACATAGCCACAACCACTCATTTATGTATCATCTTCAGCTGCCTTTATATGCTATTGTGGGCTCTAAGGCCCATAAAGACTAAAATAGCTACTAGAGAGCCCTTTTAAGCTGAATCCTGAAGGATGAAGAAATCATTAGTGAAGAGGAGGGGAAACGCAGGTACAAGAGAGTACAACATCTAAAGAAATGAAACCCATCATGTCTGACAAAACAGCAATACTGAATGAATTTAGCTGTCCAAATTCTTCCTGAATGCACCACAGCCATGGAGGGTCTCTGGAGAAAAATCATGAATTGATCATGATTCATGGTCACAAACTCCAATAACACCTATCTACTTACACCCCAAACTTACTGCTCCAACTAGAATAAACTTCTTTCCATTTCAAAAATGCTCCTTGCGGGACCAGCAGTTAGCATAATGGCTATGTCGCTAGACTCCCATGTAGTCGACTGCGGTTCGAGTCCCAGACCCGGTGGCTTAAATTCATGCCGGGCACGTGTGCGTGGTGCCCAAGATCCTGAGAGGAGAATTGAGGAGAAGGGATTGCGGTGTGGTCATCCCCCTGGGGGGTGATTTCTCACTTTCTATCTCTCTGTCTTTCTGGCGAGCGCACATGCCCTATAGCAAAAACCTCTCCAAAAAAAAACAAAAAACAAAAAAAAAATGCTCCTTGCTTCCTTTATTTGGGGATTTTTCTTTTCCTTTTTTTCCCCCATCTTTCCTCAACTGGCTAAGGACAGATGACTGATTTTTTTTAACCCTGTCATTAGAATCTCATGGAGAACTCTCAAAACACAGATGCTGGGCCAAACCCTAGAACTAATAAATTTGAATGACTGACTGGTGTGGGGCCAAGGCATTCATGTATTTAAGTTTCCCAATGAATTTAACGTGCAGCCAGGTTTGAAATCTAGAAGATTCAGACCTAGTTAACCTAGTCACGCTAAATCTAAAGCATGACCCTCCAGAAAATATTTATCCCTTCCAGGAGGGTTAGGTGACTATTTTATAATCCAAAGTCCCCTATATTCTTCTAAGATAACCCTACAGGCTATTTTGGTTTCTTACTAATTATCTTGTTCTGGCTCTAGGCTACATGCACAGTGTATTATGTCTAAATTATGATCATGGTTTTCCTCTTACATACACACATCACGTCGTATTCTCTCTCTCCTAAGCATTTAATTTAGTGTTTACTATCTACCTCCCATGATAGATGGTAAATCCTTTGTCAGTGAACATCAGTGCTATTGAAGTTCACTAATGTATTACCAACGCATAGAGGCAGAGGCTGAGTAAATGACTGATAGATGTATGTTTAACTAATGCATGAGTGTAGATTCATACTGCCCCAGAGTCCAAGTATCTTTCTCACCAATCCAAGAAGGGAAAAGAAGAGGATTAGAAGTGACCTTTTATGAAAACTTAAAGAGTTTTCCAAATTTGGTTGTTCCCATTGTTTGATTCAGGTATGGCAAGTTTACGTGTGTGAAGTGGCCTGTCTAATCTAGAAGTTTCTTCAACTGCTGGAGTCACTTTTCACCTTGGACCGTGTATCACAGGCTACATGTGAAGCATACCATTATGGAAAAAAATAAAATAAAATTACTCAGAAAAAGAGTTTGAAACCATCTTTTATCCAGTTATAAACTGCTTTGTTGCTTCGGTGAGTATCAAAAAACCAGCACTGCTAGTATGTGTATGTGGTAGTGGAATGTAGGACCAATGAAGAAAAAATTTAAGAACAGTGACTATTTATTATAATTTACCTATTACCAATATTCTGCTTATTTCACAATCATGGGAGCTATTAATAAAAAACCTAAAACTTATGATACAACTTTATTTATTTATCTTAATTTGACCAGGGAAGGACAGAGTGAGAGAGAGAGGGAAAATGAGAGACGGAAAGTGAGAAAGCAAGCTGCCAGGTCCAAGACTTGAACCACAATCAACCATGTGGGAGTCTAGCCCTTAATAACCATACCACCTGCTGGCCCATGAACTGCCTGACTTCTAACCCAAGTTTGATTTTTTAACTCTATCATTAGAATCACATGGAGAACTTTAAAAACACAGATGTTGGGCCAAACCCTAGAACTAATTAACTTAAATTACTTGCCTGGGGCCAAGGCATTCATGTATTTTAAGTTTCCCAGATAAATCTAACATGTAGCCATTTATAATACCTGTATAAATTTGGAAAGCTACTTTCCCTCCAAGACTCAATTTTTTTCTTGTTTTTAGAGATTTTTGTCTTAGGGTATGTCCACTCACCAGAGAAAGACAGAGAGGGAGGCATCGAGAGGGAAAGTAAAATATCACTCCCTGGGGAAATGTCCATGCCGCAATCCCTTCTCCTCCATTCTCCCGGGAGCCTGGGTGCACAAACACACACACACACACACACACACATGCGCGCACACGCATGCACGTGCACCTAGCATGCATCTCAAGTCACTGGGTCCAAGATTCAGACCATTGTCAGCCATGTGGGTGGGAGTCCACCAATGTAACTGCTATGCCATCTGCTGGCCCAAAGACTCAGTTTGTTTAAATTGACCTTATTTTTAGAATTAAATGTAATAAGGATTTTTTTTAAGATAGATTTTTGCTATAGGAGGCATGAACTTGCCAGAGATACAGAGAGAGATAGAGAGATGGAAAGTGAGAAATCACCCCCGGGGGGTATGACCACACCACAATCCCTTCTTCTCCATTCTCCTCTCAGGATCGTGGACACATACACATGCACGAGATTTAAGTGGCATGGGATTTAAGCCATTAGGTCAGGGACTTGAATCAAGGTCAACTACATGAGAGTCCAGCAACATAACCATCACGCCATCTGCTGGTCCCTGTAATAATGCTTTTAATCATAGTAAAAATTCAAGGGCAATATCTTCCACAATGTATATATATTTCAAAATATCATGCTGTACACAATAAATGTATACAATGTACCCATCAATTAAAACAAAACTCATGTCAACTATTTTCTGAGAATTTCAACCCATCTGAACATTTCTTATAGTTCCAGTGAGTACAATTCACATTTCCCCAAAGCTATGATAAACTTGATTCCTGTTATATGTTTCCTCTGACTACCTTGGGAAATCTCTTTGCAGTAGAGTAGAATAATGAACAATTTTCATCTCTAAATGTCGATTAGACATCATCCCTGAAAATTACGTACTGCTTAGCAGTCTCTCCATCATGCTCATATGTGATTCCATATATATACAACCCGAAATTTTGGAACACAGAGAGATCAAGCAACTGAAAAGGTCTAGAATCTATTTTTCAGATAACTACTCCATTACCACCCTGTAGAATAACCTGACATTAACACACTGTTGTCATTAGCACTTTACTCATTTCATTATATTTTCTTTGCCTTGCATAGAAATTGATAGGACCATAGCTTAAATGTAGTCATCATGATGGGGATCATTTGTTAAAAGGTTATCAAATCTAATATTGTAAAGTCTTTCCTCTGACAGTATTCTTTCACTTATTTTAAATACACATATTCAACACACCAACTTTTATAAGCCTCGTAAGTATTAGAAAGTTAAACATATTGACCTAAATCATTCCATATCAAAGAAGGTACAGAAGTTCATTCTGTATGATAATGTGACAAAAATAGTGAAAAAAAATCACAGAAATTCCCTATGACCCAATAGAATACATAAAGCTAAAAGAACCAGACATTTTATTTGTATTCTACAATGCAATCTTTGTAGTCAAAAAATAGGCCAAATTGAAAAATGAACTACTTAAATTCATTAGTAAATTGTAAGATTGTACAAAAACCCTTTACAGTTGTACAATTTACATAAATTATTCCTGGACATAGGAAGTATTCCACAATATTATTTAGAGTTCGGTTTTCCCAAAGGATCCTATAATCAACTAAAATGTATTGCCATCAATAATATTCCATTTACTTAATATATTTCCAAACACACACATAAATAATACAAATAAAATAAATGTAAATATGTCAAGGTTCAAAATTTAAATGGGCACCTTGTTTTAAAAAATGAGTAATATTTTAACAATAAATAGCATCACATTGAGAAGTATATAAAGCAAGATAATATAAACCAGTAACCCAGAATTTTAGAAACTTTATAGTTAATTTCACCAAATCAAGCACCTAACAAACTTGCTGGTACCACCTTTTCAGAAACTAAAACCCAGTTGTCAAATTGTAAATGTACTTCTTACAATACATGAAAATAACAATTCAAAAAATCAACTTCAAAGTGAAACTCATTATTGAAAAAGTCAAAAAAATACACAGTGAAATATTCTGAAGTGAAGAAAAGTAGAAAAACTGTGACTCTCATCAAAGTCAATTATACCCATGTCCGTTGTTGACTGTTTAATATTCTATTTCTGACCAATCCCGAAATTGACAGAAATACACACAATGCAGGAACCTGGATTCAACTTTAAGAACAATAAATGACTTTTCTCTGAATATTAGCATATGTGTACGTTTTCTTGACAATATCTCACCAGTAGTTGATTTATGGCTCTTCATGTATCTCCCATCCACTTTCTAGGTAACCATCATGATTTCCTCAACCAAAACAAAGTAAAAGCTCCTATTATCATTTCCACACAAGTATCATGTCTTTTTTTTATTTTAAGAATTATTTAATTTTATTATTTTTATTTTAACTTGCTATAGGGCACATGTGTTCACCAGAGAAAGAGAGAGAGAGAGAGAGAGAGAGAAAGTCACCAGGTCTGGGATTCAAACTATAGTTGGTCATGTGGGAGTCTAGCACATTAACCACCGTATCACCTGCTGAACCCAAGATCATGTCTTAGAATGGCCATATCAATGTCCACAGCATCCATCAAATAAGGAAAAGTTTTACCATGTGGTATTTGATTGTTTTGCAATCTATTTGTAAAATTACAAAATAAAATTTAAAATATGGGCGAGGCCAGATGCTACAGAACAGCAAAACACAATGTGCTATGAGTGTGATCCACAAGAAGGTTCCACATTTATATATACAGAGACCTCCCTGAGAATGCTAAGGCATGCTCATAGTCCAGTGCTGGCTGAAGCCAGAGTTGGATCATGGCTCCCAGATTTTTCAGGATGCTGTGTATATTCACGTCTCTCTCTGGTTCATGGAAATAAGAAATACGAACTTTTTTTTTTCTTTTTTTTTTTTTTGGAGAGGTTTTTGCTATAGGGCACATGAGCTCACCAGACAGACAGAGACAGAGAGACAGAAAGCGAGAAATCACCCCAGGGGGGATGGCCACACCACAATCCCTCCTCCTCCATTCTCCTCTCTGGATCTTGGGCACGTACGCACATGCGCCCGGCGTGAGTTTCAAGCCACCGGGTCCAGGATTCGAACTGCGGTCAACTACATGGGAGTCCAATGACATAGCCATTATGCTAACTGCTGGTCCCAGAAATACGAATTTTTTAAAAAATAAAAATCTAAGAATTATTGGGCATATGAGGAAAGTTTTAAATTTTTCATGGAGGGACCAGTAGATAGCTTAATGGCTGTGTCGCTGGACTCCCATGTAGTCGACTGCAGTTCAACCTGGTGGCTTAAACTCAAGCCAGGCACAGGTGCGTGCATGCCCAAGATCCCAAGAGGAGAATAGAAGAGAAGGAATAGCAGCGTGGCCAACCCCCCTGGGGGATGATTTCTCACTTTCTGTCTGTCTGTCTCTCTCTGCCTTTCTGGCAAGCGCACACGCCCTATAACAAAAACCTCTAAAAAAATGTTCTTTTTTATGAAAAACAGAATTAAAGTATAAATTTACTTTGGTGCACAAATGTTTGAAATCTATTCATAACTTTTATAATATACATTTTCATGAACCTTTTGAAGACTCCCTCATATATGGCCTATATGTTAACATCTGAAGATCCAAATATTTTTAAATTACTCTAAAATTATCTAATTCTATGTTTTATATAATGCATTAAAACAAAATACCTTTAATTTAAACACATTATTTTTTATACATAAAAAATAGTTTACAAGTACTAAGGAAAAAAATAAATCAAAAGAGTATAGGGAGGGTTATGGAAGCATGGATTATTCTACTGAATAAGGATAGGAAAATCCTAAAAAAAAAAAAATTGATATTTGGGTAAAGTCCAGAAAAATCATAGGAGGCTCCTCTACACTGATAATTTTGCAGAATAGGATTCTAAGCAAAAGAACAGGTGCTACAGCAAGAGTCAGCCCAGAATGTTGGAGTGAATGCAAGGAGACAACTATGTCTCCTGCAAAGCGAGTGAGAGGGATGTAGCAGTCAGAGAAGGTGAGGATACATTGAAGGTGGATTGTGTAAATCCTGTGGGAAATTTAAGGAGATTGTATTTTATTGCAAGTAAGTGAGAAAAGCATGGGCATAAAGGGAGCAGAGTGATGTGAATCAATTTTTTTTAAAGGCTTCATTGTTTTAGAGCACTTTTAAATTCACAACAAAATTCAGAATAAGGTATAGAGGGGCTGACCAGTGGCATGGTGGTTAAAGGTGCTGGACTCCCACATGGCCAACCATGGTTCAAGTCCCAGATCTAGTGACTTCCTTTCTCACTTTCCCTCTTTTTTCTGTCTCTCTGGTCAAATTAGAAATAATAATAATAATAATAATAAAGTTAACATAAAATAGTTATCTAAAAATGAAAAAAGAAAAAAAAAGGAATAAGGTATAGAGACTTCCCATTCAATTTCTTTTCTCAGGCCACTGTGGCTGCTGTGTTGAAAACAGACTCTAGAGGCAATGGAATGGAATCAGATTCCAACTAGGAAGCACTTGTAATCCTCCTGATGAAAAATGTTGCTTCTTAGATTGGGAGACAAACTACTGGACTGGATTATGGACAGATTCTGAAGGTAGAGCAGACAAGTGTCTCTGACAGGTTGGAAATTAGAGGATGAGAAGCAGTCCTGACTCCGAGGTTTTGACTTCAAACATTCTGATTGTGTTGTCATTAACTGCAATGGAAAATACTGGGAGAAACAGGTTTCATGAGAAAAAGTTGTGTAATTCCATTTTAGACATGCTAAATTTGAGATGACTTAATAGACGCCATTAGAAACGGTTGAATAGGCAGTTGAGTAGGCAAATCTGGATTTCAGGGGAAATATCTGGCCTAGAAATAAAAATTTTAGGGTTGACAACCTCCCAATGTTATTCAAAACTATAATTAACTTAATGGCATGTCTATTTATAATTTGTATTCAATGTAATTTTTGCTAAAAGAAATCCTTGTGACAAAAAAAAAAAAAAAATGCTTCCAAAAAAGCATTTTGTCAGTCTCAATCAAAATAAAGATCATGGCTCAGGAGATTAATGCTCAGAGACAAAAATCCCTATTTGCAATTTATTTTCTAAGACATGCTATAATTTGGGTAATAACAAAACAATCAGATTAGGTTGAGAAATACTGACTTTGTTGTTATAGAGCTGACCTTTTCAAATATGTAGACACACTTTTTTCATGTACTTCCTTATAAAATAGAAAGAATATTCATTTAAATATTTTACAAGTTCATGATGACCATAACCCCTTATAAAGTGTGATTTAAGTGTCCTAATTACTGCTGAGATCTCTATGTGACTCTACAGTAGATTAGCTTTCCAGAAAAATTAAAAAAAACACACACACAATAAAATAAACAGCATGGCCCCAGTTCCCTGATTATTTGACAGAGGATGGAGTGACTGCAATCAGCTGGGACCACCTGATATGTGTAGGCATCAACGCATGCACTGACCCTGCCCAATTTAGTAGCCTCCCTGCACTTTCTAATTGGTCACATGTTTCAACGCTATGCAGAAAAATATGGCCACATTGTTTTGTGTTCTGTATTTCCTAAACATCTCCTCAGCCCCATCTCACACTATACCTCATTTCTTCTTCTCTAGCCTCCCTGCCTCTTTTCAAGACCCTCTTCAAGTCCCTTGTGGTGTCAATTTTTTTTTCTTTTTTTTTTTTTTTTTGCCATAAGTCTTCCTGTCACTGCCTGAAATGCTCTTTCTTTCTCACTTCATTAAAGTATATTCAATGCTCAACTGTTACTTTCTCAGGGAAGCCTTTGACTTTACTGAGTTTCTATACTCTATACTCCTAGAACCATACCCGTCGCCTTCAAAGCATCTAGTAGTGTTGTAGTTCTACATTTACTTGTGTGACTATTTCATTGATTGCTGTTTCTTCAAATCAACCATAAACTCCATTGGGCAGGACTGTAACTAACTTTGCCCAGCAACTGGCCTGAGCATATAAGCCTCCAATATGAACTTGAATATGTGGTTGAATGAATGAATAAGCACAAAATCCACCATGAACACATAATAAAGGTTTAATACCTATTTGCTAAATGGATACCGGAGTGTACTTATTGGTTTTTCACTGTCGCTTTTGTAACACACACGCTTCAGGAGAATACTCTTTGTAGCTGGAAAACCTAACATAATGGTTGTACATAGAACATAGTCAATTAATTTTTGCAGTTATTCAACATCCTTAATCCTGAACTTACTCATGGCATAAAAGCTTATATGAACTGGAAGGTGAAAGAGAAATAATGTCATGACTCTGAGTATGGTGAAGAAAAGAACAAAAGCCATGTAAGAGTATGATATTTGAGCAGTGCAGCATTTCTGATTTATAATGGCCTATGCTATTAGAGAGGTTTACTATAAACTAAAATTATATTCCAATACAACCCTTTGACTTTAATGTTGAGAACAGTAAAACTCATTGTCATTGAGCTTACTGCATGCTCTGGAGAGAAAGATGTTAAGAAGCATTTTCTATATTATAGTAATCAGTTTAATACAGTTTTTATAGAGCACTGCTATTTAGCAATAGGTCATTTATCAAATAATTTGCACATGGTGATAAATAACCTTAACCTTGACTTCCAGTGCCTTATATTACAAGTCAGGTACATTCTCAATTTTGTATGTATATATTTATTGTTAAAGGTTTGTATACCCCTGGATTATCTTTGGAAATTTACAAAGCAACTATGCTTGATTTCATATAACATCTACTCAGTGTAAATCCTCATAGTGGGAACAGAAGTAATTGTGAAAGCAAGTCAGAGATCATTACCCCATTTTCTTGACTTTGGTGAAAGTCCCTGGCTTACGTGTTTATTTATTCATTCATTCAACAAAAATGTACTGATCCATCATGTTCCAGGAATGGTGCTAGTTGCCATAATTTAGTACACAGATAAAAAGATGCATTCCTTGCTTTAACTGTAGCATCAAAAATATTCTGTGACAAATATTTAACTCTGGAGTAAGTACAGTGTGTTTTAGAACGCTATGCAACCCCCACTACCTCGTCTTTGTGGTTGAAGAGAAGTATTCCTAGAGGAAATAATATCCAAATCCCAAGTAAATGGCAAAGGTCAACAGAGTGGGAGATTTCAGGATAGAACCTATGACTTCAAGATAAAAGCCATAGCTTGGCTTAAAGGCAAAAAAGACTAATAACATTTCCAAGAAATCATGGTAATATCAATAAAAATGGGCTCTCAACAAACTTCTGAAGACATTGATAGTAACTGCTACACATTACCACATATCACATGTCAGGTTGTTTAAATTTTTTGTGATCAAATCATTAGAGCTACAACCAACACCCTCACCTCATTGACCAAAAATTTATCATATGCCTGCTATGTGACATACTCAGTTCTAGGTGCTGCGGTCACACAAAATAAAGCAGATAATGATTCTTGTCATAGCAATTTTAGTTCAACTAAAATATACCATGGACAGGAAAATATTAAACTATATAACTTTCATAACAATTATATAGCTACTGTCTTTTAATCTTATTAAGCACATGAAACGTTATATAGTTCTTCCTTAAAGATACTTTATAAGTATGATATATGTATGATATAAATTGCTTTCTAACCTGAAGAATGAACTTATCAAAGAAAATTATAAGAGAATATATAGGCCACTATCTTCAATAGTTATTAAGCAGAGAAACACATCCCCAATAGAGATTAGAATTTCAAGTATGAACACATGACAAGAATATTTCCTATTACCACCATTACAGATTTATATCATTCTTGGATTAAATTTTCCTTTCTTATTTACCAGTAGAAACGTGAAAGGATGATTTATGCTGCTGTCAATCCAAAAACCACTTCATAACTTAAAGGAAGCAGAGTTTCAGAGGTAATTTAGTCAATCAGTAGTTGCAAATATCCATAGGCATCCTGAAAATGTGCAAAACTGTCTTCCAGATGGAAAAACTAGAGATAAATTCCAGCTTACTTTTAGAGGGTAAAGAACAGGGTTAGAGGGAATCTAGTCACCACTAACAACATGGCATGAGAAGGCCCTCCAACTCTCATTTCACACCATTCCAAGTTAACTACATTTTAATCTCATTCCAATCTTCTGGGTAAAGAAAGAAGATAATTAAAAAACTAAATAGTGACTATATCATATAGCCTACATTTTCTGGCACTATAGTAAACATTGGGTGCACAAATAAAGCCAGATCATAGTCACTACCCACCCAACAAGTCTTGAAGGAAGATTGATATATATGAGTAATTTTTTAAATCCTGATAATATTATCTGCAAACCATGTGTCTTCCAGTTACTATCTCCCAGCTGATGACATTTCACACAGTAATCATTCCAGTTTTTAAATAATCACAGTTGACATGTTTATCCTAAAGGAAATAAGCAAACTCCCAAAATCAGTGCCCAAGAGTGGTATAGGATCTGAAGATCCTTCAATGGATCCTGATTGGAAGAAGCAGTAATCTGTTAAATGTACTCGTTACTTAATAAAACCAAGCCAACTCCAGTCAAAACCTTGAACACCAAGAGATATATTGGTCAACTTCTTAAGGTGGTCAAAGGAAACAAGGTGATATGTGATGGCTTACAAAACTTCCCAGGAGTTCTCCACCACCACTGGGGACTTAGGTGTGTCCATAAAACTGTAAGAATGATATAGCCTTCACCCTGAACTTGACTGCAAATTAAAGAGCTACCTGAATTATATTTTCATCCTTTGCCAGGGCTGCCTTAAATTTCTCCTTGATAGTATTCAACTTATTCGCACAACTGACATGACATTTTCTATGAGGCAGCTGCATGATTTGCATTTAATATTGGTCCCCAAAGCATTATAATCATAAGACAAGTCAAGAAGGCTGGGTAGAAACATGATATCCAATCAGTAAACTGGACAAGTGTTAAAAAACAAGGGCTCTGGAGCAAGATCACCTATGTTCAAATCCTGTGTCGTCCACTTAATAGCTATGTGAGCTTAGGTAAGATAACTTCTTTGTTTCTTAGTCTCCTCACAGGTAATGTAAGTAATTTGTTGTCAGTTTGCTCCTAGGACAGCTGTCAGAATGAAATGAGACTTCTACATAAAAAGTACTTAAAACAGAATCTGTACATAATGAACACCTTTGTGTTCATCCATGTTAGCTCTCACTGCTCAATTTGCTGGGAGATATAAGGGATGGCTTAATGAGTCTGTGACATTTCAATTAAATCCTGAAACCTGAAGTAAGAGGAATTATTTGATAGATAGACAAGAACAATACATATTTCAAGGAGAGAGTCAAAGATGGAGAATACAGGCAAGGGTTTTGTTTTGTTTTGTTTTGAGTTTTTTGCTATAGGGTGTGTCCATTCACCAAAGAGAGACAGAGAGAGGGAAAGTGAAAAATCACCCCTTATGCATGATGGCCATGGTGCAATCCCTTCTCTATTTTCCTCTTGGGATTTTGTTATGCACGCACACAATCCCAGTGTGATATTTCAAGCTGCAGGTCAAGGACTCGAACTCCAGTGAATCATGTGGAAGTCCAGCTCCTTAATCACCACTACCTGCTGGCCCTCAGGCAAGAGGTTTTACATGGCTGAAGAGCAGAGTAAATGGGAGTGGGATTAGGGAGTTAGGAAATGGCTGGTCATGGGCCTGGACATGCAAAGGGAAAAGGCAACACCCTGAAGGGCACCTACATCATGCTAAGCCATTTGAACGGTTACCCTGAACCCAGTTAAGAACTGGCGAAGCTCCTTAGCACTCAAAAGGAAGAGTGATAATCAGTAGCAGGTCATGTTCCTCCTTTAGACTCTACAGAGAGAAGTGAAGGAAAGAGGCCACTTCTTTCCCTGCAGAGCTAAGAGCACCCAGTCTGAAAGTACGCTTGGAGTTCTTGGCTTTGTCCAGGATTTTAACTACTCTTCTTTCTGGCAGTCATCCTTTGAGGAAGTCATATGTGAAGATCTGAGTGAGGAAGGAAAGCCAACTACCTCACACAGTCTAAGGTTTGGTCCTTTAAGCCCGGATGTCAGTTTAGCAGTCAGACAGAGGAAGGAAGCCTCCACTGATACCCTATGCGCTAGAGTTCTATGAATAGGGACCTTCATTTGCCTGTACAGTACAGGGGACAGGGCCATTCAAGAGCAATTAAATTTGGTTAAAATAAGAAAGAAATGCTTTTTAAGAAAAAAAAGAAGGTTTGAGGGAATTGCAAAGTTGATTGTGCGAAAGCACTTTTACACAGGTTTGTTTTAGTTCTCAATTGTCAAGCCGTATTTAAGCTGGTCTCTTACTCTGAAATATGATAACCTTTCTTTTCTCTGAGTTCTTTCTCCCAAATTAATAGCACTGTCTCTAATTCCATGCGCAGCAAGCAAAGAGTTTATTTTACCAGATAACAGTAGGTCTGGTGATCAGCCAATGTCTAAAGAACCACTAGCCAAGTCAGTGGTAGGCCAAATACTGCAACTGATAAATAGATATTACTCACTAAATCACTTTAAAATTGTCTTTCATCTTCTCTATGAGCTAAAGTTTTGACACACCTAAAGCAGAAAAAAAATTACCTATAAAAATAAAATCATGTAGGGCTTTGAAATAAGAAATAAATGCATTACATGCATTTTTATATGGAAGGCAGTTAAAATGAGAAAAAAAGGGAAAAACTTCAAATTTTTAATTAAATTGCAAGAGAAAGTAGAGGGGAAAAGTCCATATTTTAGGGTAGACATTAGACTACTGTACACTGGAATTACACTGAAAAGCTACACTTAAAGTAGACTCTTCATTGAGAGAATTTAGGGAACATTGGGACATTTTATAACATCTGTGTATACCTCTCTTTCTTTGCTAAGGAACAAAACTTCAATGGGCAAAAAAAAAAA
The DNA here is from genome assembly GCA_026018925.1 of Tupaia tana. NCBI lineage: Eukaryota > Metazoa > Chordata > Mammalia > Scandentia > Tupaiidae > Tupaia > Tupaia tana. The sequence goes on from JAKSZU010000004.1 coordinate 71,759,975, forward strand.
AGTTTGGTTTCCTCTCACCACTCCCAGCACAGGTCACATTTCTCCAGTATTAAAGGAGGGAAGTGGAGGAGTAAAAGCAGAAATGCAGACTGGCTCTCAGGCCCCACTCTGCAGTCGCCTTGAATTCCTGATGATTACATCAACTGCCCTTAATTATTTCTCCAAAGTGGAGAAGGAAAAAAAATGTCTTCAGAATCCTATAAATCCCAGCTTTTAAATACCTAAACATAATCATTAAAACTGATATAAAATAATAGAGATGACTCAGTCCTTACAAAATTCCATGTGTCTATAAATTGTTAGTGTTAATCACGAGTATAACAATCTTACAAATGTGTCCACAGTATCATCTTCAGGACCCTAAGGACATTTATTGCTTTCCTCTAAAAATGGTGAGACTCTGAAATTTGGTAGAAATATTAGCTCCTGAAAATTGGCCTCCTAAAAATAACTGTTTAGATATAAAATAAAATTCTCCCTCCTTTATTTCCTCCTAACTTCACATGAGGTAATGAACTCTGTTGTAGCTGTGGAAAGCACGACATATACTTTGGTAATCTGTTAAAAATGACTACTTCCTAGAAATTAACTGCTCATTTATTCCTGAGGTCAAAGATATTTATATAGTTGCAGATGTTTTGATAGTCCAAAATAAAAACTTGTATTAGAATCTGTACTACTATGTGTAAAGTTGGCCACTTTTTAGAAAAAGATAGTTAAATACACATTATCAAGTGTATCGTCATGACTATGTGACTTATTAATAAGTTATATTACATATATATATATATACATATATATATATATATCATCCAATCAATTAGTATTAAAGTGAAAAGATTAGAAATTTGACATTTTGTTTCTTACTTGAAATAGAATTTTCTTAGTTTCTCAAAAATTTAGTATTTCTCCAGGACCTCCACAAACCATTTTAGAAATGATAAAATACTATGTTCTTAATCCAGGAGTAAAGGTATACAAAAATATTTTAGAAACTATTATGCCTTCTATTATGCCATCTTCTATGATGTAGATAATGTTATTAAATCAAATAACTAGGTATGCTAACAATATACCTAATAATCAAATGATCAAAAATTATCTTTCTTCTAGTTCAGGAGAGAAAGAAATTTTAAAATGCATTCGTACAACTATTTCTGATCCAATTTTCTTTAAATTTGCCTTCTCTTTAATTTTCACTTAATCCACCTATAACGTCCAGCACATATATGTTTAGGCAATATTTGGTTATTTGATTAAGTCTCAGACTTCTATTATTTAAAGTTTTTTTAAACCACTATTACAGATCCTCACCTTGCTCACTCAGAAAAACCTTGAAAATTATAAAAAAATTTTTGTTGTAATGAGAAAGAGCATTTAGCTAACAACTTTCTAAGCCATAATTTCTTTATTAGTAAAGTGAGAAGATAGGGTTGATTAGCAATCTAGCATTCTCTTTTTAAAAATTTCATCTAAACATCTTTTCTTCCTTTGAAAATTTTATCTTTTTATTAGATACTTTCAATCAAACTTGATTTGAGTCCTTGTTATCATTAAATAGAGTCTCAAGAGATTAACCAGAGTAAATAGAATTTATCTCAGAAAATAAAAAAATTAGAAAAGATCTCAAAAAATAAAAAAATTAGAAAAGATGACTATTCATACATTTTTGTCAGATAGAAATCTAACCCATAAATATGAAAGAGATAATATTTGCCTTACTGTATTTTAGGAATAACATAACTTGAACAACAATGGGGTCCTTCTATTTTTAGTAACAAAATGAGAGAAAAGGAGAACTTAAAAAATGAAACTAAATTGTAAACACTCACACTATCTATGTAAATACATTTTTCACTTGCAACTTCATAATTTTATGACTACACAGGTATCCCTTAGAGAGTAACTTTTATAAAGTAACCCCTTTTAAGTATTAATTACGAGGTAACTTTTCACCTTAAGATATTAATAAATTTAATTTCAAAAATCCTAGACAATTATCTGAAAATGTCTGTAATTAACTGAATGCATATATGCTTTTGAAACTGTGGTTACTTGTATAATACTTGTAGGAAGGTATTTCTCATGAAATACCTATTAGTCTTCATTGTTTATTATAGATCTGGTCAATCTTGAGTTAAAAAAACAATAGAAAGGCACAATATTAATAATCCTAGAAAATGCTGAATTTGTTATCAGGAGTAAATTGATCTTTTAATTGATTTCTAATTAAGTAACTAAAAGCATATATTTGATCACTTTGCAATGTTGTATTAGCACGCACTGCGAAAGCCAGTACCATTTCACCTGCTGATCCTGGGCACTCAAAACAACACTTCTGCAGGACCCATTACTAATTGCTGACAGGCTCTTAAAGTTCCTCCTAAAGCTGATCAACTTTTAATAAGACAAAATATTGACATAACCTTCAAAGGCTGAATACTATTTTAAGTTTTTAAAAAATTAATAAATTATTTGGAGCCAATTACAATTAATTCTCACCTAAATTACTTAGAGCTGTTACATAATACTATCTATCTTAATACAATCATGGTGTAATTACTAGAAACCTCAGGTCCTGTCCACAGTAATGAATCAATTTTTAAAAAAATCCATAAATTCCTGAGGTAGAAACATTGATGTTAACCATAAACAAATACAAGAAACATAGCATTAAAGTCGGATATTTACATAAATAGCATCTAAGCTTTTCATACTAAATCATAGTTAATGATTGAAAAGTTTTAGTAAGTATGTTAAATGCTCCAGGGCAGGTTATAATTGTTCCAAAGTAAAATATTGTATGTGTAAAATCATTACTATACTTTAATCCACTTAAGTTCCAATGAACTTTCTCTGAATTATTTTCTTCAGGCACTAATTTTATTACATACTCAAAACTTTTTTAATGTATTAATTTTATATGAAAATAGGTTTTGTTTTAAATTATCTATGGGTTTACCAATTGAGCCATGCCACTGTACTTCAATCATACCAACAAGCCTTAGTATGATGCTAGAACAGAATATCTTTATTTAGAATCCAGTATAAAATCTTACTCATTTACTTCACCTGCAAATCTAAAGGCTGGTGATAGAACCAGACACTGGGTTTATTTTTCTTTCATGTGATGATTCAGGTTCTGAAAGCAGTGGTTCCTTTTTAAGCACTAATATACAATCATTTCCTTTCTGAAGTTGATTAGGTAACAAGAATGCCCATAGAGGAGGTTTAAGTAAATATGTGGCCTCTGACTAAGCAATAAGCACCAAGCAACTTGATACTAAATAGTAAAGTCTTATAATGGGAATATCTAAACTGCCAAATAACTTCAAAGACATGTCATCAGAAATGACAAGCAGAAACCCAACATCTGATCCCAGACTTCGCCATTGCTCACATTACTTAGCTTTGTAACAAAAGGGAAAGTTCTCTTTACACCACCTACTCTATGTGATACTGAGGTAGATGTTTGTTTTAAAGTGTGCCAGGGATGGAGCTTGATTGAAAATAGAAGAATATGCACTAGAAGTGGAAACATTTCATTTTTCTGAGATAGATGTGATACTGGGAAGACTGAGGCCCAGTCAGGACCCAAGGAGGGAAAGCGACTCCATGCCTCTCCTCTGTGCCTCCCTCCTTCCCCACACTTTCCCGGATAAATGTTTATTTTAATGTGTGTCAGGGAGGTAGCTTGACTGAAAATAAAAGAATATACATTAGAAGTGAAGAAATTTTATTTTTCTGATATATTTGGCCTTCTACAAGAAAGCCCTGTGTGGAAAAGGAAAAGATACATTCACAGAAATAATCCCTGAATTCATACAATGATGCTCCTTGAGTTTATATTTCATCTGTCTTCACTGAAGAATGTTAGTTTCTGTATTTTTAAAGAAATGGTTGCCATTAGAATAGTGTTGTCTACGTGTGTGACATGCTGAAAAAGAAATGGTACACTCATTCCCCCTTAATCGAGTCTCCTTTTCCAGCATCACTCTAAGGTAGGGACATAAAGAGGTCTCAATTACTATAGCAGATGCCTGAATTCCAAAGAATAAATAAAACCAGCAGAGGGCAGAACTGCTGACAGAATTGACCAATCCAACTGGTGACCAGGTACCAAAGGTAAAAATGCAAACTTTTTGATGGATTCCACTTTCAAAGACTCTATTATTTCCCTCTGAAAATGTGGAAATGTATAAACCAATGTAATTAACATGACTCATTTCAAAATCAAAGTAGTCCGAATGAGAATGGCTGTAATTCCAGTGGAAACGCAGAAGGAATAATGCGGAGCTGCCAGTTCCTCAGGAAGGTGAAAGCCACCAAGAGGGAGGACGGAACACAGACCTGGTGGCAGAGTTCGGCCCCCCCGGAGCGCTAACTCTCATTAGAGGGAACTCAATTTGGCATCTAAATCCAGGGCCGGACTCGGGTTTCTGCTCAAGCCTGGGCATTTGCGAGTGACCATTTTCTGTCCTTTACCCTGTCCTGGCCACCCTCCTTCCCAACCCCATCGTCTCGCCGCAGTCCTGACAAAGCTGGCTTTCTGCACTGAGCCCGGGCGCCCTGCGCGGCGCGGGCTCCTCTGCCAGCCGAGTCTGCAGCACCTAACGGACCGCTCCGCCAGACGCCTGCCGGGGAGAGGGCGGGGAAGGAGGGAGGTGCGGAGCGGAGGCGTGGAGCCGCTTTCCCTCCCTGGGTCCTGACAGGGCTGCACTCTTCCCAGCAGGTCTAGTCATTGACTCTTCGGTGGTGCCACGTAGAGCTTTTCCTTACCTCTCCTCCCACCCCACCCTACCCCAACCCCCCCTCCCCTTCCCATCTCCATTCCTCCGCCCGCACCCCGCTTGCTTGGCAACTTTCATCATTCTCCATGAGAGCTGCACGTCCAGCCTGCAAGTGTGTGTGTGTGTGTGTGTGTGTGTGTGTGTGTGTGTGTAGGAAGAGTGGGGATAGGGGAGGGGGCAGAAATTGAGGAGAAAGTGCCCTCCCTATCTTGACTTGCTACTCAGAATCTGACCATTTTTTTTTTTTCCCAACTTAAAATCGCTTCAAAATGCCACACACGCAGTGTTCTCAGCCTTCTAGATTCATCCCCCTGGTTTCTCTTATCCCCCGAAGTAAAACAGCCTGTTTCTCACTTTGTTGCAAACAAAGAACGTTATCAAGGTTCATTTTATACCCTTTCTCTTTTTTTCTCCTCAGCTCACCCTTCAAAAGCTATTGCCATTAGCTGGCCTCTGAAGAAAGCAGAAGATGTGTGCAAAGGGCAGTGCGAGGACTGCTCCCCACACAAAAGCTTTGCACAACTGCCCTTGTGCTCAAGGTAATATCTGTCCTCTTTCCAAAGAAGCTAGAAAGTGGCGAAGGGCATTTTCCGCAGGCGCTGCCTGACAGATCCTTTTTCCTGCTACCTACCTACTCTCGTTCTTGTCCCGCCCACATCTATCTCCCTCTCTCCAGTTTCCACTTCCAACCCGGTGGCAGCTACAATCTGGATTTTATTTAAGGGGATTGTTCCTCCTCCCCGGGGGGAGGGAGAGGAGAGGGGGAGGGGCGCATTAGGAGAAATACCGACGGCAATCTCCCACCTCCCCAAATCCATTTTTTTCTTACCTCCTCTGACCTCTCTAGCTTGGAAGAGGAAAGTCAGTGCGAGGGTTGTTACGGTGAAATCCCAGAGCCACCGTTTCGTTTTCCACCTAGAGGACCACGGCTCCATCTCCGAGCCCCGCACTCACGACTGTGAACTCAACCCACGAAAGTGCGACTGCCGACCAACTTCGTCCCTTCCAAGGTAGCGCCGGGGACTTCTGCTACACAGCCATTGGGGAGGGAGAGGGGGAAAGTCAAAGGGCTTTTGCTTTTCAATATGATGGTTTGCTTCCTTCCTGTCTCTGGCCCCCTCCTCTCCCTCTCGCTTGGCCCCCGCCGGCTGGGACCCTCGATCTGTCCTCTGCCGGGCCCTGCCTTCAGACTGAAGGCAGATGAGGGGCTTCAACCAAAAAGCTGAGAGTCGTGAGTGCCCCTAAAGGCTTCATGCAGTCAGTGGGCCGGACGAGAGGCTCCGGGCAGCCCCCTCCTCCGCCCACTCCCCTCCCCGCGCCCCTTTCCCCCCCTACCCTGGGCGAAACTGACAAGCGGGCTCAGGGTCAGACCCAATCACACGCCTCCCGGGCAGCCCCGAGCCCGCCCCTCTCTCCTAGTGCCCAAGAATCGGGACTCTGGGCAGGCCCAGCCCACCAACCACCCCCCATCTCCCCACTCCCTTCCTCCCTCCTCTCCTGCCCAAATCCCCGAGAAGAAATGGGAGGGAGTTACGCGGGACGCGTGCTTGGCTCCAGCACTTTGGGAATGAAAGGAATTGCAGGAGAGCCCCGGAGCGCACAGAGTTTTCAAGGAGCTTCTGTATTCAATAAAAACAGCTACTTGTCTACTTGCACCCGTCTGTTAGCCTCGCGTTCGCCGGCGGGGGAGGGGAGGAACCAGCGCCTGATCGCCACACCGCTGGAGTCCTGGGCTGGCAGCGTAACCCTATCCTGGTGCAAAAAATCTGCTTCTTATGGCAAACCTGGAACCAGCGGATTCTGCGCAGCCTGCTCCGAAAAGTAATTTTTATCCTTTTTATAACCTGAAATTCGAAGAATGGAATGAAGATGTTATGGAAGGACCCTAAAGGTCAAAACCCTGGAGGTTGTAGGGAAGTTGTCTTTGGAGATCTGAAACTGACAGATTTCTCTCTTAAATGTTTAAATTCAGCACCAGGTTCATTCAGGGACTTACCTCTCAAAGAGGTGAACTGTACTCTGAGGGAGGAGAAAGAAATTGATGGGAACTGACATTAAGGGGGTGAGTAACTTAATTGTCCAGCTGGGCAGAAGAGGGAAGAGGAAAAAGGCAAGGAAAGCAACTAGCAGATGTCTCCTCTGAGCAGCTAGGCCCTCAACTGCTCCTAGAGGACCTGGCCCTGGCCCTGGCCCTGGCCTCCAGCCTCAGGAGCTGACAATATGGTGGAAGTCATGAGGAGGGAGGGTTTTTAAATTCCCTCTCTACTTACCCTGTCCTCAAATTAATCCTCTTAAAACTGGAATACAGGATTCTTGGTCATTTTTTCCTCTTCAAATTATCCTGTCCTATTGGCTCTTTTGTCTTAGTATTTCCTAAGATATTTGTCTCAAAAATTTTCTGAATCAGTGCCCACAGGGTGCCAGCAGACATTAGCCACACCTAGAGATGTGCTGAATGAATGGGTACATTCTTCTGCTGACAAAGACTGGAAGCCTTGGCCAGGGCCTACTTTGAACATTTAAAACATTTGAACACTTAAAGGTCTTCAACCAAGTTTACAGGTATATGTGCTGAATTCTATGGCTACCACAAATCTTTAGGAACCCAATTTTCTATTAGTCACCAAAATATGCCTTATGATCCATCCATCTTCTCTTGGTAGAGTTGGAAGAAAGGTGATTAGACTAGATCAAGCTCCTAAATGGTATTGTTTAACAATATGAACAAAAGCATACAAATTGGGGTAGCAACTGGAAAATGCGTTCAATGCCTGTTACTCTCTGTGACAAAAAACCACTCCCTCAATTAAGATCACTGCTCAGATCACAGCTTTAAAAACAAACATACAAACAGAGAAGAAACTTTCTCTTTTTAATGTTGCTAGCAGAATGTTTAGAATGCCTGATATAGAGAGAAATATCATCAACTAGCTTCTGATCATGACCTCAAGTCAATAATGTTATTTAATAAAATAACTAAAAACAGTGCATTTGAGCCGGAAATGTACAATTCCAAATTCAGGACTTTACAGTAGAAATTTACCATCTTCATTATCCTTAATACTCTTATAAATAGAAAATCTGTATGTTCTTGCAGTTTCCAAAATTTTTAGAAACCTGATTTTCCACCCAATTCTTGTATTTAAAAAATTATTTTTGAGGTGTCCCTTTGAGTATAAAATAGTGAAATGAATACAAGTGTAGAAATACATATTTGTGAAGCTTCCAGCATCTTAAGTAAATTCAGTAGCTAGGGAGCGTTACACTGCTTGCCAAAACAGGTAGAAATGGTGTTCCAAATTGTTTCTCAATAGCTCTCCTGATTTATAGAGAATTCCATGGCCTAATACTATTCTAGAAGGTGAGAGTGATGCAGTCAACCTAGCAGGTCTGATGGTGACATCTCAGATCTTCTCACTGCCGTGAAAGGGCCCTTTCAGGCAGAGTGTCTTGGTGAAAGAGTTATTACTACCTATGCTCTCAGGACTCTGTGGTCTGAATTCCTCTGGCCACTGCCCAGCTAGTCATAACCTGGGTCTGAATTAAGCCTCTGGAAGGAAACATAGTAGATTCCTGTTGAGGAATAATTATGTCTTACCTCTCTAGCCTGTAGCTAGGTGCCAGGTCTAGAAGCTCCCAAGAACCTGCCCATGGATTTACAGGAGATAAACTCCATGAAAGGAAGGACAATACTAAAACAAGGAAAGCCAGAGGAGCTCCATTTCAACTACCTTCAGCTTCACACTGGGGAACTTCCAAAGTACTATTTTCTAGGCCACCCTTCAGCCAGTCCTTATTAATTATTTATGCATCGATTCAAAATGCAATCGAATATAGAAATTTTTCCAGATACAGGCTTTTCTTTACTTTGAAGTGCAGTTAGCTGCATATATCCTATTTTCTCAAACTAAGAGGAAAAAAAAAAAACTCTTTAAAGATGTTTTCTCAGCTTTGTAGAATTTGTTCTGATTGGCAAGCCTTCCAAAAACAAGATAAAAAATAGAATTTAGTCACGTCCTTTGTAGCAATATTTTATTTTAATCATTTGTTCATACTGACTTTACAAAGAAACAAATAATATCCTAACTGGGTGTTCAGAGGGAATTTAAATTTTCTTAACAACCTTCAGAGTCCATGGAGTTTTATTAAATATTCTCAAAAGCTCTTAGACTTCTTTAATGTCTTCACAAATCTCTAGGAATTAGAGATGCAGATTTAGTATCAATGTTTGAAATATTGAGACTCAGTAACTAAGTGGAGACTGAAAATTTGTCCATAGCTGAATGTCCCTGATACAAATAGTATTAGGCTATCAGAGGTAAAGAGAGTTTTATAATATCCGTCAATTATAGAAGAAAGAAAAAGATTAGGTAGCAAGACTTTAGAAATGATGTGTTAATTTTAGAATCACTCTGCATTCATTCTTTTTTACTCATACAGACGTATTATCCTCCCTTTTTTTGGAAAGTACCCCCCCCAGTTGGGTATAGCCACATCACAGTCTTTATTTCCCTCTATTTCTCCATCTTTTCACGATTTGGGGCATACACCCACACATGCACGTGCGCACATACACACACACACATACACACACACACAGCCTGTTTTCAACCCACCGACCAGGATTCAAACCACATGTGGCCATGTAGGATCTGACTCTCCTATGCACAGATCTTCACTGCTGTGCTATAGGGCTGAACTCCTTTGTATTATTATTTTTTATCTTATTTTTTCTCTCTAGTAATTGACAGAGTGCATGCATGCATGTGCATATAAAAGAAAGAGAGAAAGAAGAAGATGAGCACCCTACACAGGGGTCTGGCCATTCTGTAATCCTCTTCCTCCAGTGCACCAGCTTGTCAGATGCTGGGCACTTGAGTGTGCAGAGTTTCCCAGGATGACTGGGTGCAGGATCCATCCTGGGTTACCATGTAGTTATGGCTTCTCTTGAACAGTGCTTTGCTGCTGGGCCCTGCCCTTCCTATTTTTGATATACAGTCATGTGTCATTTAACAATGGGGATACTTTCTGAGAAATGTATCATAGGTTTTGTTTTTGTTTTTGTTTTTGTTTTTTATCGTGGGTATATCGTAGAGTATAATTACACAAATCTAAATGGGATAGCCAGTCAAACACGTAGGCTATATGGTGTAGTCTGTATAGCTTTTTATGAAATTATGTATGCTGTGCTTCATTAACTGAGATGTTGTTATGCAGCCCATAGATATAAATACATGGATAAATAGATATAGACATTTTCTTCAAATACTTTAGCATAATTGAAGCTAAGGCAGCACATTTGATTTATTCAATGAGAATTTATTGGTGTGTGAGGAGGTCTTGTACAAACCAAAAATGCTTAAAACGTTTAAAACTAAGCATTGCTTTTGAGAGACCAGCAGGTGGCATGGTGGTTAAGATGCTGGATCCCACATGGCCAGCTTTGCAGTCGAAGTCCCAGGCCCAGTGACTTGAAAAAGGCACTTAACCATGCATGTCCAAAATCCCAAGGGGACAATAGAGGAGAAGAGATTGTAGTGTGGCCATCCCCAGCAGAGGGTGATTTCTTACTTTCCCTCTCTGTCTCTTTTCAGCAAGTGCCTGCCCCCTATGGCAAAAATCTAAAATTCATTCATTCATTCATTCATTAAAAACATTTTAAAAATTGCTGTTTACTGTAATTACTCTCTTACTGTGTCTAATGGTTTGTCTTTCTTGACCTTTTTTGAACTTTAGGTCAATTATTTTAAGGAAGAGATGACTAAAAAATTTGACATTCATTTTACAATTTTCCTAATATGTAAGTGGCTAGAAATTAGTCTCTGTTTAAAAGGAGAGTTCACCTCTTTCCTCACAGATGAGCCATTGTATTGCAGAAAGTGAGAGTGGAGAAGGGACAGAGCAGTTTATTTCCATAGTCTAGCTGCTTCACAAGAACTCCATAGTGAAGACAGAGTAGTTTTTGGCAACTTTACTCTAAAATAACTTACAGAGGTTCAGAAGAATCCAAATTTAGTCCATTTCCATGATACAACAGACTCTGCAGATGAAAATTTTGTTCTGTTGGAGTATTAAAAGAACCAACTCAGAAATGACAGACCCCCTTTGTTTAAAAGTACCTAAAATAAAATAAAATCTAAATGAACCCTAAACAAGCAAGGATATGGCCTTGTACATTCATGTACATCTCTTTAAAATATGCTTTAGTTAGCTCTCAGAGTTCCTTTTCATAATTGTCTACTGGAAGATGAAAGAGAAGAACAGAGAATAGAATTATTCAGCCAAAAACTCATATATTTTTTGGATCTTTGTCAAAATATTTTTGCTCTCTGTATTTTTTTTCTTTTTTATTGAGGAGGCTTGGCATTTAAGCTCTTAGGGTATCCTAAGAATATGTATATCAGCAAAAAAAAGATCACTAGGCTTTTTACAAACTGGTATAGGTCTGCACCAATGTCTTTATTGGTAGAGGTAGAGGATGAAATGGATTTGAGACCTTTTAGTGAGCTACATGCCTTACGTGGAGGAAGCACCACACTTACATAATAATGATGTCTGACTGCTTAGGACATCTCAACTATCATTTGAGTAATAGTATCTTGATTCATATTGATATTTCTAATTTCATAAAAAGGTTGCTGAAGGTAGGGACTTTAGCTTCTTTAAAGGGATTTTTTACTGTTATAAGAATTGACTCTTGGGACCAGCATTTAGCATAACGGGTACGTCACTGGACTCCCATCTAGTCAACCTTGGTCCGAGTCCCGGACTCGGTGGCTTAAACTCATGCCGGGCACAAGCACATGCGTGCCCAAAATCCTGAGAGGAGAATGAAGGAGAAGGGATTGCAGTGTGGCTATCCCCCCTGGGGGGTGATTTCTCGCTTTGTGTCTCTCTTTCTCTCTCTGTCTTTCGGGCGAACGCATGCACCCTATAGTGAAAACCTCTTTAAAAAAAAATAATAATTTACTCTTTGTAAAAATTTACTTATAGTGCCAGCCAGTGGCCTAGTGGTTACATAAGCTGGATCCCACATGGCCAACTGTGCATTCAAGTCCTGGATTCAGTGGCTTGAGAAACATACCAGGTGCACGTGTGTGCATACCCAAAATCCTGAAGGGAGGGAGATTTGGCTTCCTGGAGAAGAGACTGAAAGGTGATCATTCTCCACAAGGGATGGTTTTCACTTTATTTCTCTCTCTCTCTTTCTTTGTCTCTCTGTCTTCCCAGCATGCATACTCACTCTCTGAAAAATTTAAATTAAAAACAAACAAACAAAAAGAAATTGACTTGTAACAACCACAAAGTTTTTTCAATTTAATTCTGGTAGTAGAAGAATATAAATGCATTGTCTTTGATAGTATTTCATACCATAAAAACAAAAGGCAATAAGATGTCAAATACATCATTGCACTTTCTAAAATTAGGAATCTCTTCTTCACCTCTATGATGTCTTCACATATTGAACCACATCAATGGCACTTGACAGTATTCTTGACTTAAAATGAATATTATTTCCAGATAGCCATGTGTAATTGGTTTCTGCTTCCACCATTTGTACCAGTTTATTTAATTCTAAAACCAAATGTGTATGCTTCAAAAATCTGAAGACTCACACAAAACAGATTTCTGAATTATATCTAACATTTCTGTTATTTTTATATGACAGTCTTATATATTCCATAAAAGATGCCAAATATAAGCTTTAAAGCTGGTGAATATTGTTAAATATCAAAGTGGATCTGATTTTTAAAACATCTGTAGTGAATAACTTCAACTTAATTTGTTTTACAGAGTCTCAGTGTTTAATAACCCTCCCAATATGATATTTTCTGCCAGAATTGGTATGGCCAAATTATTGTGCATTCAAGTGCTGAACAATGCATACTACTTCAAAAGTTTTCATAATATAATCTACAAGGACTGGAAAATTTCACATGGTTATAACTAGTAGCAAAATGAACAATATTTACTATGAGACTATTTTGTTCAAAGTGAAATTCATTTGTCACTATAGGAATATTATTTTTTATTTAAAATACTTAATGAGGGGCCAGCAGGTGGCACGGTGGTTGGGACGCTGGAATCCCATATGGTCAACTGTGGTTTGAGTCCCAGACCCAGTGACTTGCTTTCTCATTTTCCCTCTCTCTTTCTCTCTCTCTCTCTGTGTCTCTCTTTGGTGTGCAACTTAAAAAAATAATAATAATAACCAAGAAAATGACATACATTATTTTCAAAAAGACTTAATAATATTTTATTTTAGTAGTCTTCATAACCTGTATATGAGGTAAGAATGTGACAATTTTAAGAGTTTAATTTTTGGGGGGAGGAGAAAATTTTTCTATAGAGCACATGTACTCACCAGAGAGACAGAGACAGAGAAACAGAAAGCAAGATATCACACCCCAACCCCAAAATCCAGGGGGGGGAGGGCGGGAGGGATGGCCACACTGCAATCCCTTCTCCTCCACTCCCCTCTCAGGATTTTGGGCACACACAGATGCACCTAGAGTTAGTTTTAAGCTACCAGGTCCAGATCTTGAACCCTGCAATTGACTATGTGGGAGACTAGCAAAATAACCATTATGCCATCTTCTGATCACTTAAAAGTTTAATTTTAAGGTTGAGGTTGAAACATTAAAAAGTTCAAACAAGAGGTATACAAAAATGGAATATGTAAAAAAAAATTATATTTCCACAGTTCTGCCATGATTATTATAATAATTTTGTCCTTATAAGTGTTGCACTTCTAGAGCATATTTTATATCTTTATACGTTCACTATTAAAATGAATGAGATCCCCTCCTAGTATTATAAGCCTTAAAAATCAGTAAAGGTAATGTTAGAAATCATATTTAGAACCTTAGGAGCATATATAATTAAAGAGTTATATCTGTGGATACATTTCTATGAAGAAAAAACAACTGTTGTTAAAAATAAATAATGAATTTTATCTCATTATCAACCCACAGGTTGCACACTTTCCTTGGATTTTTAAAATTATATTATACATGGGACCATCAGTTAGTGAAATGGCTATGTCACTGAACTCCCATGTAGCCAACCACCATTCAAGTCCCGGACCCGGTAGCTTAACTCATGCCGGGAACGTGTGTGTGCGTGCCCAAGATCCCAAGAGGAGAATGGAGGGATTGTGGCATGGCCATACCCCCTAGGTGGTGATTTCTCACTTTCTATCTCTCTGTCTCTCTCTGTCTTTCTGGTGAGCGCATGCGCCCTATAGCAAAAACCTCTCCAAAAAAAAAAAAAAAAAAAAAAAAGAAATTATTTTATACTTTACATGCTTACTTCTGTAAAAAGAAAACACTACTGAAGTTAAGCCCACATAATTTTATAATTTCTAAAAAGAAAAAAAGAAATTCATCATATTAAAGAGATGAAAAATAATCAAAAACATATTAATACTTTGTACAACTTTCCTAGAGAACATTCATAAGAAAGAATTGCCTTCCCAGTCTTATAGTCTCTTATAATCCATGGACATCTTTTATTTCATTTACATTTCACATCTATTACTAAGACCATCTTTTAAATCTTGTATTGCCAGAGAATTTTACTTCTCAAAATCTCAAGGGTTAGTACAGAGGAAAAGGTTTGAGTGTTTTTTCATGAGAAGTAGCACAGGGGAATACTGCACCTCTCAAGGGAAACAGGTAAGGACTGGTAGAAGAGAGACTAGAAGAGAGTATATGGAAATGGGGAAGAAGGTGCTGTTGACTATCTTTGTAAATGATAAATAGAGAAGAGAGGGATAGTTGTCCATGAAAGAGTTTTAAGAATGTAGGGTTGTTTCCAGGGCCTAGTGGTTAAGACATCCAGATCCCACATGGCCAATCTCGTGGTTTGAGTGCAGACCTGGCAGCTTGAGAAACATGCCAGGAGAAGGGATTATGGCATGACTACTCTCCAGGTGCTTTCTCTCTGCTTGTCTGTCTCACTCTGATAAGTGCACATGCTCCCTAGGGGGGAAAAAGGAAAAAATAAAAAGAATCCTACTGTATAGTGCATGTTCTTTTTTTTCTTTAATTTTTCTTTCTTTTTTTTGGGAGAGGTTTTTGGTATAGGGCATGTGCGCTCGCCAGAAAGACAGAGACAGAGAGACAGAAAACAAAAAATCACCCCCTGGGGGGGATGGCCACGCTGCAATCCCCTCTTCTCCATTCTCCTCTTGGGATCTTGGGCACACACGCACACGCACCCAGCGTGAGTTTAAGCCACCGGATCCGGGATTCAAACTGCGGTCAACTACATGGGAGTCCAGTGACATAGCCAATACGCTAACTGCTGGTCCCATTGCATGTTCTTAATTGCCTTCATTCTTCTGATTTGAGAAAAAGCATTGAGTTGCTGAATAGTTTGACTTCCTCCAAACTTGGAGTCTTTCTGCTGGAGGGAACTTGTCTAAAAGTATCTAAGGATGTGCCATAAAATTCAAAACTTTAGTAGGAGGTCCATAAACAGTTAACTGGATAAATATCACTTATATCAAAGGAGTGACGGGTGAGAATATCTCACGGTGATATGCTTGGACAGGGAATGGAAACCCCTCTCTTCTTCCTTCTTAACTTGCTTTATTCATCTCTGCCATCTGGCTATTTGTCAGTATCCTTCCTAATTCCTTTATAATGGATAAATGTAAGTAAAGTGTTTTTAAGTTCTGTGAGCCACTGTAGCAAGTTAACCAAACCCAAGGGAGGGATATAGGAATCCTAATAATCTATGGCTGGTTAGTTAAAAGCACAAATCACAACTTGGAACTTGCAATTATCATGTGAGGTGGTGGGTAGTCTTGTGGGATTAAGACCTCCACCAATGAGATTTAGCGCAATCTCTAGGTAGATGTCACAATTGAGTTAAACTGTAGGATATCCATTTGGTGTCCAATAGAGATTGCTTGTTTGGTGTATGTGGGGGAAAAAACATACCTGTTGTAAAATGTTTGTGTTGTTTGGCTTGTAAAGTAGGAAAGACACTTTGATATTTCCTATATATTTTAGCAAATAAAATATTTTGTCTTCCTAACTATCACAGGTGATATTCTCACTAATTTTTAACACCATAGTGGTTGCTCTTTCTCCAACTTCCCATAGCAATTTGCTTACTGCTATTATAAGTTTCATAATTAGTTTCTTAAGTACTCTTGTATCCTACAGCTAACTGGTCCCAATGTGAATGCCACATGTTAAGTTGTGCTACACAAGACTCCATTCAGAAGTACCAGTTAAAATCAACCATACTTACCAAAAAAAAAAAAGAAACAAAAGAAACAAAAACAGTATTGTCAGATTATAATTTCTTGAATAATGTGAAATATTTTCATCTCTTTTCTCTATTTCATTTCCATCTTTAAAACCGGAGAAAACCTATGCAGCCTCTACTGAGTAGGGCATGAGGTAGTATGAGAGACACTGAAGCAAACCAGATACCTTTACTTCCACTAAAGTTTCTAAACCTCAGATAGGCCTGAGCTAAATAAAAGATCAAGTGTGAAATTATAAGAGAGTCTGGAGTTTTAATATTACAGTAGATGAGTGTGTCGATAACTGAAAAACAATAAAGTGTGAATATTTTCCAAAGCTGAAAACTCTGAACTGAATGTAAATTTTCCAGTTACAGAGGCAGAAAAGAATAAATATGCTTTAGAAATTGTGCCCTATCAAACGTATCTTATTCAAAAGTTAGACTAAACACTGAAAATATCCAAATAAAATCAAATATCAAATACAAAATTTAAATCTTGAAAATCAAAAATTTTTATGGCTGTATTAACTATCTCTAATTTAATTTTCCTTCATTCTATTACAATCTTCTACTTTAACCAAAGTCAATGTTTTAATATTTTTCATTACATTTTAAACTTTTGGTTTACTAACTGCTCTGATCCTCTTTCAGGCAGATTCAGTATCATTCTTTTTCTGTATACTATCTCAAATATTTGTTTTAAAGAACCATTTCTGAAACATAACTAATATTTATTAAATTAAGTGAAACATGAATTAAAGCACACATGAAGCAAAATTAATATTTATGTAACAAATATTAGAATCATTACATTTTTATGTCACTTACAAATAAACTACAATGACAATAGAATCTATATAAAATTGCACTGTATTGGCAAATTTAGTAAAAACAGATGTTCTCTGTAAATGGTATTTTAGGAATGATGCATAGCTACTAGATTGTTGGAAAAGTCATGATGTATTTTTCTATGCAAAAATCATGATGACTTTTCCAATGAACTGATATATAATATAGATAAGTCTATAGAGCTATGTCATAGATCTATTCTATTACTGACAAAAGAAGAAAGGACCAGTAAAGTTTAAGACCAATGTCACATTTTATTGTCAAATATAAGAGACAAGGATATGTATGCATAACTTTAAGACAACAATATTTAAGATAACAATAATATGCTGCACTTTGGTGTTATTAATAAGAAATGAAAAGAATTTTGAAAAAAAGTCATTTATCACACTGATAAGACAACAAAGTAAACTAATTATCTCTTAGTTCTCTTGTTAAATATCTGTTAAATGTATGTTTCAAACAAATCTATTGAAACCTATGTTTACTGCTGTTGTATTGTGATCCTCACTAATAACATGTTCCAATTATTTGAGTTTTCAAGTCATGGTAAGTTAGTCATCAATAAGAGAATGGAAACTTTCATTATGACAGGTATATTTAACTTCAAATAATAATTATACTATTTTCAAAAGATCAACAAACTTTATGTTCAGAAACCACTTTTTTTGGGGGGAGAGGTTTTTGCTATAGGGCGCGTGCGCTTGCCAGACAGACAGAGAGAGACAGAGAGACAGAAAGCGAGAAATCACCCCCCAGGGGGGATGACCACGCCGCAATCCCTTCTCCTCCATTCTCCTCTTGGGATCTTGGGCACACAAGCACACGCGTCCGGCGTGAGTTTTAAGCCACCGGATCCGTGACGCAAACCACAGTCGACTACATGGGAGTCCAGCAACATAGCCATTACGCTAACTGCTGGTCCCCAGAAACCATTTTCAACATTTCAAATTTAATGGATAAAGACAAAAACTTATGAAAGACTCAGCATATGTTAGCAAACATGGCAGAGTGGATAGATCCAAAAGCTTGTCTCTCTACAGAAGTATTTAAAAACTCAAGCAAAACTGTCACAATCAACTTTGTTAAAGCTCTGAAAAAATCAAAGACTTGCAGAAAAAAGAGAATGTTGACTCAAGAAAAAGGCAACATAAAAATGGGTAGAAAGCTTTGTGAAATATCAATAAAGATATAGAAATTACAGAAAACTTCAGAAATTTTGAAGAGTACAAAAACTAAAATGAAAAACTCACTAGAAGGTTGCCCTGGGAGATTTAAGCAGGCAGAAAACTTGAAGATAGGCTGAGATAAATTATACATTCTTTCTTAAAGAATTATTTTATTTAACTTTATTTATTTATTTATTTAAATTTGACCAGAGAGAGACAAAGGGAGAGAAACAGAGAGGAAGAGAGAGAGAGAGAAAGTGAGAAAGCAACCTGCCAGTTCTGAGACTTGAACTGCAGTTGACCATGTGGTAGTCCAGCACCCTTAACCACCACATCACCTGCCAGCCCCTGAATTATATACTCGCGGGAACAGAAATAATAATGAAGAAAAATTAACAGTCTATAAGACCCCTATTAGGATGCCATCATGTGTGTCAACATATTCATAATGGAAATCCCAAAAGAAAAAGAAAAAAAAAGAGAGAACATTTAAAGGAATAATGGCTGAAAAGTTCCCAAGTTTTAGAAAATGTGTACATCTACATATTCAACAGATTCAATAAAATTCCAAAAGAATACAAGCAAAGGAATCCACTCTTAGAAATAATACAATAAAAATTTCAAGAACAAAGTATATAAAGAGAATTTTAAAAGCAGCAAAAGAGGGCCTACAGGTGGTGTGGTGGTTAAGGCACTGAACTACCACATGGCTAACTATAGTTTAAGTCCTTGACTTGGCAGCTTGAAAATCACACTGGATGCATGTGCATGCTTGCCCAAAATCCTGAGAGGAGAATGGAGGAGAAGGGATTGTGGAATGGTCCTCACCCTCGGAGTCGGGGGTGATTTCTTATTTTTCTCTCTCACTGTCTCTCTGGTGAGGGTGAGCACACACACACCCTATGACAAACCCTTATAAAGAAAGAGGGAAAAAAGCAGCAAAGGACAAGTGGCTTATCCATGTGCAAGGCATCTTCAACAAGGTCAACAACACACTTCTCTTATGAGACCATGGAGGTCAGAGGGAAGTAGGATTACTTTAAACTGATGAACAAAGAGGGAACAAAAGAGACTGTAAACCAAGAATTTTATATCCAGAAAAACAGAAACTAGTGTTTCAAAGAGAGTGGGGATTAGACTTAATTCACTCTCAAATGAACAAAAGTTGAGGGATTTTATTGCCAGTATCCCTGCCCTATAAAAAATTCTAAAACCCTGCAAACTGAAATAAGAAGACAATAGATAGTAATACAAAGTTGTATGAAGAAACAAAGAACTCTGCTAATAGAAAACAATACAATAGCCAGTATTACTGGCCTTTGTTTGTTTATTTCAAAAAATAGAAGTCACCCCAGATCCTGATGGGGTGGAAAATGGAGTAAGTGATTGTGGCATGACCACACCTCACTGGAGGTGATTTCTGTCTTTCCCATTCTCTCATGACTACATGTGCCCTCTTACAATTAAAAAAATAGTAATAATAACATCTGTGCATCAAAAGATACATTAACAAGAAAAAGAAACTCTATAGAATGAGAAAAAAAACTATCTACAAATCACATAGATGATAAGCATTTAGTATAAAATGTGTACAGAACTACTAGACTCAGCCATGATGACATACAATCAAATTTAATAATGGGCAACTGGCTTGAATAGATATAACTTTCGTATACATAGGGTTGGTCCCAAGCCTAGTGGTTAAAGGAGCTGGGTCCCACATGGTCAACTGTGCTTAGAATCTCAGCCCTAGTCAGTTTGAAAATTACGCTGGGAGCATGTGTGTATGTGTCCCAAATCCCGATGGGATGAAGAAAGAAAGGAGAATGGATCATGGTATGATCACAGCCTGGGCGGCGGGGGGAGGTCCTTTCTCTCTCTCTCTAATAATAGTAAACAAAAGAATATACATTTATGCCTCTGATAATAGTAAAAAAAAGAATATACTGGAGCCAGCTGGTGATGTGGTAGTTAAGGTGGCTGCATCCCACATGGCCAAATGTGAGGTTGGAGCCCCAAACTGGCAACTTGAGAGACACACCTGGTGCATGTGTATATGTGTCCTAAATCCTGAAAGAAGAGAGAGATGAAGGAGAAAGGACTGAGGTATGACCATGCCCCATGATGGGGTGGTGCTTTATCACTTTCTCTCTCCCTTTTTCTCTCTCTCTCTCTCTCTCTCTCTCTCTCTCTCTCTCTCTCTCTCTGTCTCTCTTTATGTAGCATACATGCCTTCTGGCAAATCAAAAAAAGAAACATAAACTTTTAAGTTCTGTGGACTTTAAAATATCCAGCACCACCTCTCTTTGCTTGCTTACAAAGCAAATTATTGATTCACCCAAACATGGAAGGATAAGCAATAATACAACTATTTATTTTTTCCCTTTGGAGAGGTTTTTGCCAGAGGGCACAGGCACTCATCAGAAAGGCAGAGATAGAGAGACAGAAAGCGAGAAATTACCCCCCAGGGGGGATGGCCATGCCACAATCCCTTCTCTTCCATTCTCCTCTCGGGATCTTGGGCACACATGCACACGCACTCGGAGTGAGTTTACACCACTGGGTCTGGGACTCAAACCTCGATCGGTTACATGGGTGTCCAGCGACATAGCCATTACACCAACTGCTTGTCCCAACCCAACTATTTTTATAAATAAAATTTTATTTGAAAATATGACAATATGTAGCTGATTTATTTTATTACTTCAAAAGGAGATGAGAAATAACTGGGAAAATATCCTATGGCAAAGTGTTCAAGAAAACACACTTGAAATTACACATTTTATTGTGTTATCACTTCCTCAAAATCTTTTAAATTTATTAAACTTTTTTATGATAACTGATTGTCAATATTCTTCAATCTAATAAATACTCATCAATTTTTGTACACTGAAATATCCCCACAAGGTAAAGAGACCATCTAAACAATGATTAAGAAAACAATGGCCCTCCAATAGAAAATTATACTATGGAGAGTGCATTTTGAAAACAGGCATTTGGAAATGTTTCTGTTTTGCTGTAATCTTAATGCCCCAAATTACATGTGTTATTTACCAAATTCTCAACTCTGCACTCAAAAAAGGCAAACTGATTTTCTGGCTGTCTATAATCTCTCAAGAAGAGATTTCTCAATGAGGTTAAGACATTGTTAAAAATATAGGTGTAACATTTTCTGAAATTTGCAAGAATATTGTCAATTTTAAGAAAAATTCTTACGAAAGTCATGAATAGGTCTGAGAAGTAAATATTATGAATTATTACAGAGTGTAGTTTCTACTTATAGTCATTTTCACACAGTATCAAGTGTAGAACCACATCCTTGATGTATTATGTATTAATGTTTGAAAGTTGTCAAAATTAGTTTATTTCTCAGGACCAGCAGTGGGCATAATGGCTATGTCGCTGGACTCCTATGTAGTTGACCGTGGTTCGAGTCCTGGACCCAGTGACTTAAACTCATACAGGGCACGTGTGTGTGTGTGTCCAAGATCCCAAGAGGAGAATAGAGAGAAGGGATTGCGGCGTGCTCATCTCCCCCCCACCCCCGAGGTGATTTCTCGCTTTCTGTCTCTCTGTCTCTCACTGTCTTTCTGGTAAATGCATGAGCCCTATAGCAAAAACCTTTCCCAAAAAAATTAAATAAATAATAATAATATATTTCTCTCATTGACAATAGTGTTAACTTTTATATTTTGAAGCGAGGGGAATATAAATACAATAAAAAAGACATGATTTACCATTAAGAAATAATAAATATAAATACAAGGAAAAAAGAAATAACAAATATTTAATAATGTTTTAGTCTGCTTAATCAATTTTTCTAAATTGTATATATTTAATATAGAATATATAATATGTAGAATTAAAACTCATATATTTATATATATGTATATACATACACACATTACTAGACCTATGTGTATATATACTAAAATCATTCAGCAGAGAGAAATTCCAAGTTGGTACCTTAAAAGATACATTTAAAAGTCTATCCTGGGCCTGGTAGTAGATTGGTGGTTGAGACAGCTGGATCCCACATGGCCCACTGTGTGGTTCAAGTCCTAGACCCTGCAACTTAAGAAACACACCAGACACATGTGTATGTGTGTGTATGTGCTCAAAATCCAAAAAGGTGAGAAAAATGGAGGAGAAGGGATTGTGGTGTGAGCTTCTCCCATTCCTCCATGAGGGGTGCTTTCTCACTTTCTCTCTCTCTCTCTCTCCCTCTCTTCTCTTTCTCTTTCTCTCTCTCTCTCGGGAGTACATGTACCCTCCAGCGAACTTAAAAAAACAAAAGGCTATTCCATCACTTCCTCAGACTAGCAGCTTTTAGTGATGATCTTGTGTGGCTGACCTGGTGGATTCTGTCACCATGCGTGCATTGCTGAGCACCCTTCCTGCTACAAAGTAGACTTTGAGATCTGATGAAATGTTGTGCACACTGTTGGTAGATCAAGCACACTGAAATCCAGCTGAGACCATATAGGTGGAAAAAACAAATTCCTATCTATAGATGTGATTTAATACAGTCAAGATGAGTTGCTGCTTCTCTGAGTAGAGGAGGGACTGTGTAAGCAACTTGCCAAGTGGCTGGTCATTTTCAAGGAAAGATGATTTTATTCCGTAGGCTCAGCATTGTCTATGCTTCTGATTGGATATCATCAGTAGCAATGCTTTTATCTGATTTGTTAGTAGAAGCCCTCACAAGTGAGCACATGCACAGTCTTCATTTCTGTCATCACAGAGCTCTCTTTATTGTACTCATTGGGCCAGCACCAGGGTAGCCAATTCTGGAGGCTGGCTTTTGTCAATTGGCCAAGGCATTTTGTCCAATTAGTTGAGTGTGCCTTTTATTGTGGATGCTGTCTTGCACACATTAACAAGAAATACAGAGATCTTTAAACTGCATTCCTAACCCAGTAGCTCCAGATTCAACAACTAGGGCTTCCCATGGAACTCACACAGCAGTGTTTTGCCACTACAGATATTTTCATACCGTAAGGACTTCTGGGTACTGCAGCTGGGCTGCTTGCTACACAGGCTGGATTTACTAAAGTCCTTTCCTGCTCTGAGCTCTTCCAAAGTGAGCAGTCTTTCATATCATCCAGTAAGTAAACCAGAACAGCATTCAGAAGCATGGAATATGCAGTAGCTGAGACTTGGAGAGGCTTACAAAGTGTTAACCTTCCCTCTTAGTGGTGGAAGTTGTGAGATGTGATCATTGTTCTTTTACTTTAGAGGATATATCCAGGCATGAAATAGGTAACTGGACCCTCAAATCTTCCCTGATACAGTAAGCCATGAATATTTACATTTTTATCTCCCACCCGCTGCAGAACTTGTGACTTATCAAGACTTCCAATACAGTGAGTGCTTTGGTCAATTAACTTAAAATTATTTTATCAATATAGTGGACCCATGCAATATTCTGCAGAATGGCCAGGTGGTACAGGATCCCTCGCTGAAATATGACAGAAGGCAAGATGGCTATTATAATAAAACCCTTGTACCAGAATATAAGTATATATACTATTTTGTGTCCCAAATGAATTTCATCATCCTTTTTCTGAAAGAATTATACAACAGATCAATCATGTATACCATGCACCTGAGGTCACACTAATTTACAGTTACAAAAATGACATATCTGAAACAGCAGCTGTAGTAGTAGGTGAGTTTATATTGTCCTCCAGAATCCAACTGCATCTTTGTCTTTAAGGGTACACAGTATCTGCCCCAACCTCCCATCACCATAATGCAATGATGCCCTCATTATATAATCTTCACCAAGAGGGTATTGGTTTCAGAGTCTTATACTTAGTTTTTCCTTCTCTGTTAGCTCTGGCCCCACAGAATAAGGAATGTACATGCCGGCTGTACCAAGGAACAAATATATCCATTACATTTACACATTCAGAGACGGAGTAAACAGCTATGGGGGGAATCCACATGGTGAGCCAGACTTGGGCCAGGTATCTAAGTACCAACCTGCTCCTGCTCCCACAAACACCCACTTTGAAAAAAAAAAAAATTACTAAAAGGCATGTGTACTTGGTGAAGACAGACAGAGAAGGTAGGAAAGTGAGAAAACATGCCCTCCCCACCCCATGGAGAATGGTCACACTACAATCCCTTCTTCTCCATTTCTCCCTTCTTTTGGGATTTTGTACCTGCACACACATGAACCTGGTGTATATTTCAAGGAGCCAGATCTGGAATTTGAACTGTGCATCAACCATGTGGAATACAGCCACCTACAATCCTATGCCTCTGGCTGGCCCCATACTCCCACTTTTAAAGCAGGCAGGAGGATCTATGACCTTGGTTCTCAAGATCACAATATCGTTTCAATTTTTTTTTATTATTATTTTCTTTTGCCATATGGTATTACAGGGACCTCTCTCCTAGGGATCCAATCTATTTTTCAATCAATATGATTTTAAGTCTGAAAAATGACTTATATCTATAATCTGGCCAAGGCATTATTGAGAAGTCTGTTCTGAATTTGTAGATCATCCATCCCTCATTGATTTTTGTTGTTGTTATAAATTCAGTACTAAATTTATTGGATATCCTTCTGTCTTGACTCTAGAGATGCCATATTTTATTAGCTCTCGCTATAGCAGGCTTCTATTATCATCCCCAACTCTGCCTTTATTACAAAATCATATTTATCTTGCTTTTGACAGCTAAATACCACCACCTGGCTTCTATTATTCTGGGATCTTACCACTCCGATTGCTTTCAGGAATCTCAGCTCAGTTGGCATCTATAACAGCATCTTTTACTACAAGTCCTGACCTGCAGAAGACTGCCCTCACTGAGCATTTCAGGAATATTGATGCTGTTCTTAGCAGTGCATTTTTTTTCTTTTCCTTTTTCTCTTTTTGATTTTGTTTTTGCTAAAGTTCACGTGAACTTACCAGAGAGAGACACAGAGACACAAAGAGGGACAGGAGAAAGCAACTTCCACAGGGAATGATCACACCACAGTTCCTTCTCCTCCATCTTTTCCTCCCTTTGGGATTCGGGGCATGAACACATGCATCCCCAATCTGTTTTCAAGCTACCAGGTCTAGAACTTGAATGACAGGGTCAGCCATGTTGTATCAAGCTGTCCCAACCACCAGGCCACAGAGCTGACCCAACAGTGCATTTCTTACTGCTTTGGTAAATGCAATGCCCTTCATGGCTTCCCATAGAACTTGATTTACTAATGTGTATTCCAGTCTCAGACAGTATATTTATTTTTGTAAGCCTATTTATCTAAACCTTCTTTTATCTTTTCTTTTTTATCCTTTTTTTTTTTTTTGTAATGAGAGAAAGAAGAGGGAAAGGAGATACAGAGAGAGAAAAGGAGGGAGAGGAGGGAGGGTGGCATTTTAGATGAAGTCTCACCACATCGCCATCTGCCATCTGCCTGTCTAGTCTCCCTGGTAGCTTGGACCACAGGGGCATGCTAGAGTGAGTGACCTGTTTAGGTTGGTCTGAGAACCTAACTTAATGCAATGCCAGACTTCCATGCTTACACATTACAGCTAGACCCACTCAGAGTCTTTCAATGCATTTGTATAAGATTTTCTAGCTTTTATGCACAGACCTTTATTGGCTATTAATTGTATTATACATGAATTTATTTTCCAAATTCATAAATTACCTTCAGCAACAGCCATGTAATCTCCTATTTTTTACCTCTCCTGAATTTGTGATATGCCTGAGATTTCATACCTGCCGATGTATTTCCTTGCACCAGTGTCCTCTGCCAGTTTGTCACAGTGAAAGTAAAAATTGTACCATTTACATTATGTCAGGGGTTAATCATGCTTTAGCTAGCACACTATGGGTCCTTATTACCAGATGACTATGAAATGATTCAATTCCTAAATCCTATTTTAGTTCTCACTTCCTCAAAGCACTTCTGACATGAGCCTCCTTAGATAAGGCTCCCAGGAAATGGACTTACTTGAAGGATGTTTATTGGAAATTGCCTCCAGGAAAACCACAATAAAGGTTGTGAGAATAGGCTAAGAGAATTGTTAAACTGCATTGCAATTGCAATAAACAACTCCAGGAACTCTAGAGCTCCGGTAGATCTTAAGAACTGCCCAGAATTGTAATAGTATGACATTGACATTTCTACTGTATGGACCTCATTGGACACAGGTTGCCCTTGGAATAAAGAAACTCTTTTCTTGGTATCAGAGAGATCATGACAGTGATGCCTTAGGAATTGGCACAGATCTTTCAAAGGTGTTTGGTGTTTTTCATTTCTCAGTATTACTGCTATTATTATTTCCATATAATTAACATTATTTTAACAACTTCAAAGGAAAAAATGATCAGAATTGACTGTCAAATGATAACAACATTCCCAGTAATATGTCAAAATTTATTTGTCTGACTCCCATCAAAACAGTCTGTTTGGGTTTTCCCAGATGTGTATATTATAATTTCTTTTAGAGAGTTATGAAGAAACTTTTATTTACAACTCAGATGCAAATTCAGATCCAAGGTATAATAAAGTATTTGATACTAACATACATGTTTCTAAGTGTTCTTCTGCAAAAAAAAAAAAAAATTAATGAAAAGAATGAACGTGTCAATGAGCTTCAAGGCGGCAGGCAGAGAAACTCAGTGTGAAGATTCATGACTGGTCGCAGATGTCCTGCCCCCCACCACATACTCCCACACCTGAATTTCCCTGATGTCAAAGATGGAATGTGAAGCGTACATTCTATTAAAGAAATACAAACTACTCCATTTTCTAAAATAATAATTGGGTGGATGAGAATAAATTGTATATAAAAATGTAACTTTTGTCATTTTTACTTCTTTTGGCTAAATTTCCTGTTCATATCTACCCATTTTTAGCAAAGTTTCAGGGATTTTCTTGTCAAAAGCATATTAATATTCATTGAAAAAATACTATGTCTTTACACTGTCTTATGTACCCTGAACTCATTTTTTTAACACTTCTAAGAGACAGATACTATAGCATTCTTATCCAGATAAAGAATGAGACAGAGAAATTTTTTAAGAGAGATTTTTGCTAAAGGGCACATACGCTTGCTAGAGACACAGAAAGAGACAGAGAAAAAGTGAGAAATCATCCCCCATCCCAGGGAGATGCCACTCTGCAATCCCTTCTCCATTCTCCTCTCTAGATTTGGAGCATGAGTTTCAAGTCACGGGGTCTCCAACACTCAATCCTTGGTCAGCCATGCGGAAGTCCAGAGCCACAGGCACTATGCCCTGTTGGCCTAAGAAACCAAGAAATTAAGGTCATGCAGCTAGTACTCCAGAAATGCTATCTCTTTGTTGTACAAACAGCTAGCTAATTCTCAGTCCTGAAATTGTTGCCTGTGCTCTAATATCTCTTACTCAAGAAGAGTAATAATAATAGTAACTAATACTTATGGTGGTAGTATTAAAGAGGAAGGAATAGGAGTATTAAAGGTTGGAGTTAGCATAGAAGCAGTAGGACTTATTCCCATTTAAGGGACATACAAGTAAAAAATTGAAAATAATGTGTATGATAATATCTTTAAGTGGAATAAAATGCATTGCATTCATGCTGGGAAATTTCATTTTGCATGTTGTAATGATATACAATGATTGAATGTATAAAAATAAAACATTAAAAAATAAAAATATTTCTTCCCATTTATATTTCTAATTAGTATTTTTTAACAAAGAAAAGTTGTTAACCCTTGTCAATACAGAACTTCTTTAGAGTTCTCATGGTTTTACAGTCGCTATCTTGTGTTTTCTCAATGTATAAATTTTTTCCTTCTTTCCAAAGCTGTAATTCTTCTTTCTGTGTGTGCTGGTTCTGGCCAGCTTTGCCCTCAGATACATTCCTTTAGCTGCTCTGTGCGTTCACGGGATGAATGGTCCTATGGCATCGTTTTCGAAGTTCCTGTATAAGTCAGCTTCTGGTGGGTATACCCAAGGGATAGCGGATCTTGGAGGAGGGAATATAAGAACAGGCCGGGTATTTTTGTGTCCTTTTCTGCTAGCATCACTGGCATTAGGGCCATACCATGTGTGATGGCCAATCTCTGGGATGTATACTGGGCTTCAAAGATCTAGCCTTCATATAATCAGTCTCTTGAATTAAATGCTTTCTCTTTGAAATACTCAAAATGTTTGTTTTACTGATAATCTCATGAGTGAGAGATTATCATATAATCAATTTTCTGAATTGAATTCTTTCTCTGTGAAGTACTCAAATGGTTGTCTTACTGATTAGATCATTACTGAAGGATTATTTGTTTTTATTATTGCTTTGGTTAAATATATTTTTAAATATAAATTTTATTGATTTCAATGTCAATATCTATATTGGCAAATTCCACCCATGCTGATTTTTAAAAAAATCTAAGTAAAATATGCAAATATTTAAAGAATACATTTGATGCCTTATATCCCTTTTGAAAACAGCCAGGATATAAGGCAAAAAGCTTCTTCAGGAGGTTTTAAGTGTTGTCCATCAAAGCCACTTATGAAACACATTAAATTTTCCTCAAAATGAAATTGTTTCAGTCATGCCATAAGTTACTGAAAAATTATACACACTTTTTAACACTAAAGTCTAAGGTGTATATTTAAATTCTCCATATAAATGACTAAAATCTTTCCATAAGTAGAAACTAAAGTGCATGCTGATTACATCCACATCTTACTCAGAAAATAGTTAGACAGAGTACAATGATAATAAATGTAGCCAGTTTTCAGAAGCACATGAGATACATCTTAGAAAAGAATGTGCCCAAGTGGAATGTCACTTGTAAATAAACACAACAGATACAAAATCCCTAGATTTTTCATTGAAAATCAGACTTAGAAAACACAAAAAACAAATGACAAGTAGTAATAAAGAACCTGATGAAGATAACTTTTAAATGACTCAAGAAAAATAATCCATTTTCTCTTGGGAGTTTAGATACCAAATAAATGTGGTATAGAGTAGTTCCCTCTTATCTGCAAAGAGTAAGATAGATGCCTGTGGACACCTGAATCCATTGATAGTACCAAACATATAAATATACTGCATGTGATCCTATACATACCTACCTACCTATGGCAAAGTTTAATTTATGTCAGACATCATAAGATATTTTTTTTTTGGAGAGGTTTTTGCTATAGGGAGTGTGTGCTCGTCAGACAGAGAGAGAGAGACAGAGAGACAGAAAGCGAAAAATCACCCCCCAGGGGGGATGGTCACGCCGCAATCCCTTCTCCTCCATTGTCCTCTCGGGATCTTGGGCACGCACACACACGTGCCCGGCGTGAGTTAAAGCCACCGGGACTCGAGTCTGGGACTCGAACCACAGTTGACTACGTGGGAGTCCAGCGACATAGCCATTACGCTAACTGCTGGTCCCCATCATAAGATATTAACAATAATTATAAAATAGAACAATTACAGCAGTATACTGAATATATGTAATGCGAATGAAGTCTCTCTTTCTCTACAAAGTACCTTTTTTTTGGTTTTGGAGAGGCTTTTTTGCTATAGGGCACATGCACTCTCCTGAAAGACAGAGAGAGACAGAGAGACAGAAAGTGAGAACTCACCCCCCAGGGCGGATGGCCACACCGCAATCCCTTCTCCTCCATTCTCCTCTCAGGATCTTGGGCACACATGCACACTTGCCTGGCATGAGATTAAGCCACTGGGTCTGGGACTCAAAGCATGGTTGACTACATGGAAATCTAGCGACATAGCCATTACACTAACTGCTTGTCCCTCCATCAAAGTATCTTATGGCACTGAACTCACCTATTTTTGGACCACTGTTACCATAAATGAAAATAAAACTGTGGATAAGGGAGGCCTACTACAATTCAATTGCAAATTATTAATATTTTCTCACAAATTTGGAGGTGTTTCTAGTGTACAGAATGATGCTTGCGGCCAAGACTATTTTCTAGGAGCAGAAATAACATTCACAATTGTCAGAGTGATTCTTGAATTGTAGTTGTGTAACAGAAACACTGCAAAACTGGAGAAAGTTTTACTCTACAGAGAAAACTATAGATTTTTAGAAAATGAGTCCACAAATGTAACAGACTATTTAAGTGTTTACAAGAAATATGTACCAAGAGTTGTAAGGAGAGAACTTCAAACAAATAGAAAAACAACTTCTGTGAAATATATAATGAGATAAATCAAATAATATGCCTAGGGACACTGAGGTTAAGGGGAATGAGAATTTTACTTACTTGTATATCAAGAGAAATGACATTATGATGAAAAAATTAAAACATCTTTTAAACTATTGAAAAAGTAGAGTCCTTATAATCAATATTCTTATATACTATTTATAATTTTTACTTATAAATTTTATTTTTCAGTGTATATATTTTACTATTTCTTACCTACTTCATCTATCATATTTCTCCATAATATTTTGATTAGTTAAAAAAAAGGATTTTATCTTTACAAATAACAACTGTGATTTAGAAAGAACAGAGTAAAAACATCATTATACCAGTCCACATATAAGAAAAAAAAAAAAAAAACACTTTCATTCTCTCTTTTAAAAAGAAACACACATGCACACACACAAAAAATAAAGATTTTGCAACCTAAAAAGTATAGATTAAAAAGAGCAGGGTGAGGGTATTACACACCAGATCAATATTTAGAAATTACAGGTATCAACAATTGGAATAATGGCTATGTTGCGAGACTCCCAGTTGGTCAACTGCGGTTCAAGTCCTGGACTCGGTGGCTTAAACTCAAGCTGGACGCGTGTGTGTGCATGCCCAAGATCCCAAGAGGAGAATGAAGGAGAAGGGATTGTGGCGTGGCCATCCCCTCTGGAAGGTGATTTCTCGCTTTCTATCTCTCTGTCTCTCTCTGTCTGTCTGGCAAGCGCATGCGCCCTATAGCAAAAACCTCTCAAAAAAAAAAAAATTTAGAAACTACACATAGGATTCAGCTTTTTCAAGGTAACCTTTATATTATGGAGATTTTTGAAGAAAGCATATGTGAGTCTGTTCACAGAATGTCTTTGGGTATGTATGATGATACTAAATATTATAGAATGCAGAAAAATAATAAGTTGTACTGCATTTCCTAGAGATGAAAATATCCTTTTCACTGAAATAGTCATTTCAAATTTTTGAGATGTTTCTCTATAAACTGGAGAGCAGACTCTGAGCACTCAGGTGACCTTTATGGTGCATATCTAGTCATTATCTACACGTTCACATTAGCATTCAAACATACAACAGCACTGTGTACATCTACGTGAGTTTATTTAAGATATATGGAATATCCACATCTAATCTCTATCTTATCTCTACATCTAAACTCTTATCTCCCC
This sequence comes from Tupaia tana, assembly GCA_026018925.1. Classification (NCBI taxonomy): domain Eukaryota; kingdom Metazoa; phylum Chordata; class Mammalia; order Scandentia; family Tupaiidae; genus Tupaia; species Tupaia tana. The sequence continues at coordinate 71,791,385 of JAKSZU010000004.1, forward strand.
TGGAATGAATATTCCCGATTACTGTAACTGCACCTAAGCCTAACAATACAAAATTACAAAGTGTCATCATGCACCACAGAAGTGTTGATTTACTTTCTATAAATATAATCATTTTTCAGAATTATAAAGTAAACACCTAGTTAAATTTATGCTTCCAGATGACTGTTACTTAAAAAGAGCTGTAATAAGATTGTCACTTTAAAAAGAACGTAGGAGGAACACTCCGGATAACTGTTTTCCCTTAGAAAGAAAACTCAAGGACTCAAAGGAACAAGAGCATAATTAAGTCAGAGGGATTGAGCACTTTGAGAACACTTGATGTTAGCAAGGTACTGATTTCTTTTAAACAGACAGAAATCTGTTCAGGGCTTTGTTTTATTCTACCACTTACTCAAATAAATGCAAAAATCCTAATGTAGATTTGTAATGAAAACATTTATCATTTCCGTAACTCTAATAATGTGTATGATCCAATAACCTGAAGGATCTTGGGTCTTTCTCACCATAATAAGTCACAAATGTTTAATTTCTTAGAGAACAACAATTTTTTTTCCTGTTACAAAATTCATACCACAAAAAGAAATAACTTACTTTGCTCCTGTGTAGAACAAACTTGAGCTCTTTATACTCTACGGTCAAGGAAAACAATTTGAGCGTTAATGATCTTTTCTATTTCAGAATCACATTCCACTTTATGTGTGTGTGTGTGTGTGCGTGTTTGCATGTGGTGTTTAGACATCTCAAAATGTCATGATCCTTATGCCTCAAGTTGCAGAGCAGCTGAGCCCACAGATGAAAGACCATCTCAACTTCTTCAAAGTCTCACTATATTGCCCACTCTGGCTGAAAACTTATGATCCTCTTGTATTGGCTTCCAAAGATACTGGGGTTATAGGCACACCCGAAGTGTCCTGGTTGTCAGGGTGAGGTGAGAATCCAACCTGGGCACCCATCTGGCCTCTGTCTGTCAATCAGCAGTTGCCCAGCATGTGATTCTGTTGCTGGGCATGCAACCCACTTTTGATGGCTTTATTATTTAGTTGCTCCCTATTTTGAAGTTCATCTAATTGTATTTTTTTTTTTTTTTTTTTTTTTTTTTTGCTATAGAGTGCATGCACTCTCCAGAGCAAGAGACAGAGGCAGAGAGAGGGAATGTGAGAAATCAGCCCCCAGGTGGGATGGCCCAGGTTGCAATCCCTTGTCCTCCATTCTCCTCCCAGAATTTTGGGCACACATGCATATGCACATGGCATGATTTTCAAGCCTCCAAGAGAGTTGGGAATCAAATCATAGTCGACCATGTGGGATTCCAGCACCTCAACCACCATGCCACCTGCTGGCCCCTAATATTACATTTTTAGCCACTACAAAAGAAATACTTATTTGTCATAAAAAGTGCAGCAAAACCTGTACATTAAAATAAAACTCACCCATAATTCCACATCTCTACTACTAACTGTTCAGTATATTCCTTAGAATCCTGTTTCTACAAGTTTATATATCAAGCTGTATCTTGTTTTTAAGTAAGTTTGGAAAGATGCTATATATACTATTGTAACCTGCTTTTTTGGGGGGTTTTAGACAGAGCATTTTTACGTGGCACAGGTCTGCTTCCATCTTGCCATCCTTTTGCCTCAGCCTCTTTCAGTCGCTGACCTGTAAATCCCCAAGCATAGCCTTTAGGTTGAACCAGGAATCAAATCTTGGCTTCCCACCTGGCTGAAACCGGCAGGACCCAGTGTCTTCGCAGCAAGCGTGTTACCATGTATTGACCAATAACATTTTCACCAATGCACATTTCCCATTATTTCCATGTGCCACTGTTACCTTGCCAGGCTCACTCGCCCAATGAGCTGAGATACCAAGGCTTGAAAAGGAGACGGCTTGATTCTTGCTTTATTGTTTTTTCTTTAGAGGTTTTTGCCTTAGGACACATGCCTTTGCCTTAGACACAGAGAGGGAAAGAGAGAAATCACCACCCCAGGGGGGGATGGCTACCCTGCAATCCTTTCCTCTCCATTCTCCTCTTGAGATTTTGGACACACACGCACAGGCACCTGGCATGATTTTGAATCCACTGAGTCTGGGACTTGACCTGCAGTCAACCATTTTGTTTTGGAAGTCAAGGCTCCTAGAGATAATTTAGACAAATGGAGAAAAAGAGAGAGGATTAATTTGGTCTCCTTAACAAATCTGCGCTGATGTATGAGTAGCTATTGGATAAAGTGGGGTTACAGCTAAAATCTCAAAGGAGAAGCAAAGGGCACAGGCATCAGTAACATAATGGCAGGCAGGAAATGGTTCATACTAAGCAATATTATGTTTTTCCGTGATTGAAAGTATTCAAGAACTTTAAAAAGGTTAGGATAATATTCATATTTGATTTAGAAAAACTAATATTCCATTTAAAAAGGTTTATTACAGTAGGCTAGTGGAGGCTACTTGTTGGAAAGCAAACCAGAAGAGAAGGAAAAAAGCCAGAGAATTGGAAGTTTGATGAAAACACAGGAAACTCCAGTAAAATGTTTGAGAGTAGACCGACTAGACAAAAGTGTCCCAACCACACTTTACCCTTTTCAGTTTCAAATGTTAGTGTGGGGTCTCACCTTTGCATTGTGTATGATAGGAAGACAGAAATACTTGTTTATATTCCTCACTATTTAAATTTAGCAGCATTCCTGGAAGACTTGAGGACTTTGGGTTATTAAGGCATCTTGATTATGCTTGTTTAAAACTGAGTTAAAGTATAATAAAAGAAGATAATTACATTTCTCCAAAAGTCTGTTATCTAAAAAAAAAGGTAACAACTTTTTCAGCTACTTTGTGGGAGAATACCCAGTTGGAACTTAAAAGAAGATGTAACAGTGTGAGAGTACACAAAAAATAAATAATTTTCTTGGGTTTGTTTTTAGAGAGATTTTTTTCTATAGGATGCATGAGAGAAATCACCCTCCAGGGGATAGCCTGCTGAATCCTTCTCCTCCATTCTTTTATTGGGATTTTGGGCACATACACACACACACACACCTGGTGTGTTTCAAATTGCTGGGTCCAGGACTTGAACTGCAGTTGGCCATGTGGGAGTCCAGCAACATAACTACTATGCTATCTGCTCCTTTCCATACAAAAGAATTTTTACTCCTCTAAATAAACAATTCATGCCAAATACTCTAAAATATTAAGTGATGGGTCTGATTGGTGGTGTGGTGTTTAAGGCAGCTGGATCTCACGTGGCCAATCATGAGGTTCAAGTTCCCAGACTTAGCAACTTGAAAAACATACCAGGCACATGTGTGCATTGCCCAAAATGTGAAAGGGAAATGGAGAAGTGATTATCCCCCATGTGAGAGAGAGCTTTCTCTCTCTCTCTCTCTGTCTCTCTCTCTTGCAGGTGCATGTGCCCTCTGGAAAATAAAAACAAAACCATGTAAAATAAAATTAAATAAGATAAAATAAAATACTAAGTGATATTAGACCACACGCCATTATATATTGAATAAATCATTAATTTTAGCTTAAAGTTTTAAAATTTCATAAGAAAATTAATGCTTGTAATGCTTAAATGGAATTCTCCAGGGAAGAATTAGAATGAAATTATCTTTACAAGATATATAAAAAACTGATTCAAAATCAAATCTTTTTTCTGTAGATTCAGGGTAAGAAAGGTATACTTCTTGGATAATAGTATCAAATTTTGGGAAATTTTAATCAAGTTTTCAGAAAATTATAGCTACTCCTTTTCCATGAGTACAATTTAAAAGGTTTACTGCATTCATTTACTGATGGTGTTGTTTGGAGTCATCCTTTTCCTTTTGGTCAGAGTACATCTCCAGATTAATAACTGAAGTCGGTAATGCCTAATTACATTTAAGAGATATCTTGTTAACCTGCATACAGTGACATTATGGGTTGCCAGTGTTTGGAGGAGAAATGGAAAACAAGCTATAAACTGTAGTGAAGACTGAGGGACACTGGGTGGGATCAAACGTGTACAATATATTTATAACTGGAGACATGTAGGGAGATAGAGTGTTGATCACATGTGAAAAATACATTTACAGCTGGAGGTACCAATGCTACAGTTATTTTTAATCAGTTAAGGAATAAAATTCTCTTCTCTCTCACATTTACCTTGGTAATTTCCTAGAACCTTGGACTCAAAACATAGAGAAACATTGATTTACAGTCATGGGGAAAATATGATTTAACTAAAACTAATTATATTTTCTTAAAATTTTTGTTCTCATACTTTCATTGAGAAAATATGATTTAAGTAAAAGGAACTTACCTATTTTTTCTTATAAAGATTAATGTGCTTGGGACCAGCAGTTGGTGTAATGGCATTTCAAGTCCCGGACCTGGTGGTTTAAAGTGCGTGCATGCCCAAGATCCCGAGAGGAGAATGGAGGAGAAGTGATTGCTGCGTGGCCATCCCCCATGGGGGGTGATTTCTTGCTTTCTGTCTCTCTGTCTCTCTGTCTCTGATTTTCTGGTGAATGCACGTGTCCTATAGCAAAAAATCTCTCTCTAAAACAAACAAACAAACAAACAAACAAAAAAGATCAATGTGCAGAAATATGTGTCTGAGGTAACATCACATTTTGCTTTGCTACATTGTATGAAAGAGTATACTTTTTCCCATAGTTTTAAAGAGATTTAAATTCTAATCCAAGTTCTCCAATTAGTGTTGCCATGTAAATAAATTTGTGCAGCACCAATAACTTATCTGATGTTCATTTTATGATTTTAAATCTTCAGTATTACTTTTAGCTCTAATATTTTGAGGAAATGGAAAATAGTTTATAATAGTAATCAGCACAATGATGATTAGATGGTATATTCTCCAAGTGTTTACTTTTAAAAATTACAGAAACAAGGAACCAGCAGATGGTGTAATGGTTGTATTCACTGGACTCCCACATAGTCAACCATGGTTTGAGTCCTGGATCTGGTAGCTTAAAACTCAAGCCACGTCTGTGTGCATGGGTCCGTGCCCAAAATCCCAGGGAAGAATGGAGAGGGGAGAGTGATGTGGCCAACCCCCTGGGAGGTGTTTTCTCACCTTCTGTCACTCTGTCTCTCCAGTGAGTGTATGCGCCCTCTCTCTAAATTTTTTTTAATTACAGGAGCATTTTTGGTTTGTAAGGCATTAAATTTTGTTTCAAGCTCACTATGTGCCACATTCTAGAGGCAAAAAACAAAATACATAAACAAAATTTCTGCCATTCAGAGTTTACAGTTTCTGATATCCTCCTTAACAAATTATTTTGACCATATTCAGAAAATCTTTGTCAAAATATGTCACAGAGAAAAAAAAATAAAACCTTAAATTGCAATGGAAAAGGAATTTAATCTCAAAATTAAATGTATCCTTATGAATGAATAAGCCTTAAAATGAACAAAGTAGAGTTATTATAGAAACTATAGAGGCTAAGCAGGTACAGGGATGTGGAAAATTCCACCAAGGATGAAGTGAGCCTAGAAATTCAGTTTCATGGCTTCAAAGATCAGTTATTATGGGACCACTTAAATAGGGGGGAGGAAAAGTCTGATCATGAAACCAAATTAACTCCTCTCTTTGTGACTATTTCTGGAAAATATGCATTTCAAAGCTCCACGAAGAGCTGAAATTATGAAAGAGGAATTCAAAAGTTTGAAAGCTCAGCTGGTCTGAGGTGAGGACAAGAATGTGAGGTTTAAAACACCAAAGTAAATTTCTTGAGGCATGAACTCTGGGAAATCAAGGGCTATACCCTAAAATGACCTTTTTTAGGTCCAGGTTGTACAGAATATTACTATTTATGATTATTAGACTTACATTTCATACCTCTTATTTTTAATTCACTTTTTCTCTATATACAAAGTCTTTTGGCATGAAAACACTTAGTTTGAAAACACTTTGTTATTTTTCAAAAAGGAAATTCAATACAATGTACTATTACTCTTGATCTTATTTAGTATTAGAATAGGCATACTTACAGGAACATGATATACGTTTTTAGACTAAAACCAACAATATGCAACAAAAAACATTCTAATGGATTGATCTTTTTGAACATCAAAATGAACATTGTTGATATGTTGCTATTTGGTTGAAATTTAAAAGTAATATATGCATACACATATATATTTAACTATTTATTTCCATTTAACTATTCAAAATATGATAAATATATGGGCATAGAGAATTTTATCTGGAATGCTTAACCTTGAGTAAGACAAATATTTTCAGTAGTATTCCGAAAGTCAGATCTCCTGTCTAATTTAAATCAGCGTCATGAAAGCTATCATCTCTGTCAGAATAAATATTATAGTGAGCACATCTACAAGGCAACATGGCTCGCCAAGTTCTCCTGTCTGCAGGCAGCCTACCCAAACAAACAAAAAGTAAATAAATAGAATAATTAATGTCACTTTTAGTTAGTTGTGCAAAGCACAGTATTACTCTTTGCTTGAGTGGTGCTAGTGGAAGGAGTTTGAAAACAGGAAATGGAAGGGGGAAAAAAAGAGGCTCTTTCATGAATTACTAAATCTCTAGACACCAAACTGCCTTTACTGCTGAGTTCTCTGCTTGGAAAAATGCTAATGTACCTTTACTCTGGAAAAAATATAAAAAATATGTTACAAATTAATAGTCTGAGAGAACTTAAAATACAAAAGTTAGTTTCATCTTCTCAGTAATTTTTCCCTGTCAAGGTTTATTCTTATAATCTAAAGAAAATAATCTCTGTATTAATAGTCTGTCTCTAAAAGATGCTCTTTTTCAGAGATAAAAAAAGTCTAATTTCATATATAGATGAAAAGTCTCTACTTATTTAAAAGCGCCACTATTACAAGAAAGAACTGGTTGTAGAAAACTACATTTCTGGTTTCTAATTTCCATAAAATTTTGTAAATTATCTTTATTATTATTATTTAATTTTAAGGTCTTTAAATGGAAAATAAAAAGTGCATTTTTAGTGCATGGCCTGTTTTTAATTTTTTCCAACCTACTTCAGTTGACTACAAGCATGCAAGGAAACCAAAAAACTATTTCACACTAAATGCACTGTAGGAAGGGAGTGGTGTTCGTGGTTACTGAGTGGGCTTGTAGCTCAGTTTCTTGTGTGCTATTTCTGGCTTAATCCTTGGCAAACCCTGTGGTTTTGTGATAGCTGCTTAAATTGTCATATATGGGTTTACCCATCTGAAAACTGAGTGTTGTGAATGCTCCACATGTCTAAGAAGTGGTGTTAAGGAAGAGTTTTGAATTCAATTTCTTATATGATTGAAATTAAGTTTGTATTTTATGCTGTCTTTGACTCTCCTTCTATAATCCCTATAATGTTTTTGGAGAGGGCTTTTTGTTTTTTTGTTTTTTGGGGTTTTTTTTGCTATAGGACGGGTGCGCTCACCAGACAGACAGAGACAGAGAGACAGAAAACGAGAAATCACCTCCCAGGGGGGATGGCCACACCACAATCCCTTCTCCTCCATTCTCCTCTTGGAATCTTGGGCATGCATGCACACGCACCCGGCGTGAGTTTAAGCCACCGGGTCCAGGACATGAACCGCGGTCCACTACGTGGGAGTCCAGCGACATAGCCATTACGCTAACTGCTGGTCCCCCCTATAATGTTTTGTATTAGGTTTCTCCTCACAGTGTTCTCAGGCCGTGTCATGTGCAATAGCCACCAGATACTGAAATTATGCCCAACCTTCTTCACCCAGCTCTCGTTATCTCATTGTATCCCAATTACTAAAGTTCATTTAGCTGTAAGAATTAGGTTGTAAGAATTCTTCTCTGGTTAGTTTGGATCATAAAGAAATTTATTAAAAGAGCTCTTCATTATCTCTCGTAATCCAAAGAGAAGTGGACTGACCAAACATTAGGAAACATGGGAATTAGGGTATAGTCTGGGTTTTATCAGAAATAACTCATGAATTTTTTTTCACTAGGATACTTTTATTAGTATGATTTTTGCTTCCATGTTTCTACATGTTATTTCTCTCTATTCCATATTCCAAATTCCCAGAGAATGATCATGATAGGAATAGTAACAAGAAGAATTTGATCCCTTCATCAGTTTGAGGCTTGAGATTGAATTTTTTTTTTTTTTAACACAATGGCTGTTGTAGTAGCCTTGTAAGTGTAAAAGCCAAGACAATTGCCAGAAGTGAGTCTTGAAGGAAAATAGTGTACAGGTGTCCACTGTAATCACTATTCATCTACTCATTCAGCATGTCTATTGACTTCCTATTAAGTACCAAAAAAATGTAAGGTTAGAACTCAAAAGTAAATAAAATGATGCCTGCTTTCAAAGAATTCCTGGTCTATTTGGGTAGAGAGATAAATATTGTACAATTATTGTAAGACTGGTGTGAAAAAAAAAGACATGAAATGAAAAAGTATAGTGAGGGAAGTAACTCTCCTTAAAATTTGAGCAGATAGCAAGAGTTACCGCTAGTAACAAGTAACCAAAAAAACAAAGTACAATTACTTAAACCAAAGGAGGATAACATTTTTCCTTTTCTTTTTTAATCTTTTAGTAAGAATTCTTAAGGTTGTGACTATTGACACTAGAACAGTTCTGCTAATGCTGTTAGGATCTCTCTCCCATAGTTACAAGATGACTGCAGAAACAGCCTAAAAGTCAACCATATCTGTTTATTTTTATCAAGAAAGCAAAAGCTTTCTCCAAACATACCAAGCTGGTCCGTGTTTATTTTTCATGGCCACACATCAACTAGAAATATAAAAGAGGCTTACAAAAGTAGGTGAGAATTGGCCCCATAGCCCTACCAGTTAAGGGAGCCAGGTACTACATGATCAATTGCAATTTGAATCCCAGTTCCAGCAGCATGAAAAACAGGCTGGGTGTGTGTCTGCCAAGGCCCCCAAATCCAACAGGATGGAGAAATAGAAGAAAAGAGATCATAGCACGGATCATGTCCCATTGAAAAGTGGTTTTTTCTTCTCTCTCTCTTTCTGGTGAGTGCATGCATTCTCTTACCGAAAAATAAACAAATAAAATTAAACAATGAAAGTGAGTATTTTATTTTCTGGAGACGTTTAGAGGCCATGCCCCTGATACCCTATTTACCAGTAGACATTGAAACTGTTTCTTCTATAATCTTGCAGTGTATGCAATTCCTACTCCTATATTCACCGCTCCTTTGCCAAGCTGTTTTCACATTAACAACCTACTGCCTTTGTGCATTTCCTTGCATGACTTCCAACTGCTCACTTCTTCAGTCTTTACATTGTGCTCTTATGGACACTATTTTTATGTCATATAAACTCTCTTTCATCCTCAACCTATTCACAGAAAATCCTTTTCTCTTTTCCTGCCTGAAATTAGACCTTAGATCTTCCCACAACTTCATGCTAGGAGGTCAGATGAATCAGATGAATTTCCTTTTTGTTGTTCAACCATTTATTTTGAAATCAGTAATTCTTTATCTTTGCAAAAAAATTCATGCATATTTGGGGATTTTGAAATTTTAGCCATTGTACTTTACCCCTTCTTGTTATTTTTGCTGCAATATACTCTAATTTCTGATGATTTCATCATTAATTAGGAATTTTCCTCTCTATAATATCCTCTGCCTTTATCCTGGAAGGATTATGAAATTTAAAAGATAGCCACTCTAACACATAGTTTGGTTTCCTGTTATTCTCTTCTTTAAATAGTATAACTATTCTCTACTTTAATAGTATAACTATTATAATTAACATTTATAGCAGAATATAAAATCTATGATATAGAATACATTATTATATAACATTATTGTAATCGATCTGAGCTGGTTCTTAGCACAGTAGTTAAGGACTGAACAGACAAAGCTGGGTGCCAAATTGCCAAGCAGGGTTTAAATCCAGGCTCCAGTGTCTTGAAAAACACTCTGGGTATGTGTGCATATGTCTAGAATCCTGAAAAAGTAAAAATTTTGAGGAAAAAGTTTTGCAACATAACTGGGCTGTATTTGGGGAGGGTCCCTCTCTATCATACATGAATCCTCTGCTATAAAAAGTAATATTATGTTATAATAATAACAAATATCAAAGTCATATAATTTTTATGAATGGAATAAAAATAGTAAATATACCCACTTTTCTACCTGCTACATAGGCAAAACTGAGTACTAGTGATTTTTTATCCCTAGAGACTCACTTTATGGTCATATCCCAGATTTCAATTTGCAAAATTACTCAATTTTTGAAATGCTAAATTTTTAACACCTCAGTCTCTGTAATGTCTTGTTTTCCATTTCTTTCTTAATGCTATTCCTTCTATAATTTATTGTACTTCACAAAGCCATGATTTACTGGGACCAGCAGTTAGCGTAATGGCTATGTCGCTGGACTCTCATGTGGTCGACCATGGTTCGCGTCCCAGACCCGGTGGCTTAAAACTCATGCTGGGCGCATGTGCGTGTGTGCCCAAAATCACAAGAGGAGAACAGAGGAGAAGGGATTGCGGCATGGCCATTCCCCCTGGGGGTGATTTCTCGCTTTCTGTCTCTCTGTTGCTCTCTGTCTGGCGAGCGAGCACACGTGCCCTATAGTAAAAACCTCTCAAAAAAAAAAGCCATGATTTACTAAATCTTATTTTGTCTCCACTAATCCTTTCTTGTAAATCTTCATTTTCCACTTTCCTGCTTAAATAGCATGGTCCTTTATATGAACCATTTTCTTTCTAATATCTTCACCACTATTACTCAGTTAGTTTTCTTTTGCAACATTCTAGGAAAAACCTAACCTACCTGGAGCTAGCTTTTTTCATGTCTATCATAACTTTAATTCAGTCTGAAATGAATATACTTACTTCAACTTTTTTCTGAATATAGTTATATGATATGTCTTTCTCCATTCTTTTGTTTTTTTCTCTACTTACCTTTATATCTATTTATAATTTAAGTTAGCTTTTTGTAGACAATGTATATAATACTTGGGTCTTGTTTTATGATCATGACTTAATCTTGACAATCTCTGTATTTTAACTGGCGTATTTAGACCACTGACATTTAAAGCAATTATGAATAAAGATAAATTAATGTCTACCAAATTTGTTACTGTTTTCTATTTGTTGCCATTTGTTATTTGGTTTTTCATTCTTTTTCTCTTTTGCAGTATCACCTGAGCATTATCTGTAATTCCATTTTCTCTCCTTTCTTTTTTTTTTGGAGAGGTTTTTGCTATAGGGCACGTGCGCTAGCCAGCCAGACAGAGATAGACATAGAGACAGAAAGCGAGAAATCACCCCCCAGGGGTATGGTCACGTGGCAATCCCTTCTCCTCCATTCTCCTCTGGGATCTTGGGCACGCACGCACATGTGCCCGGCGTGAGTTTCAAGCCACCGGGTCTGGGACTTGAACCACGGTCGACTACGTAGGAGTCCAGCGACATAGCCACTAAGCTAACTGCTGGTTCCCTTCTCTCCTTTCTTAACATTATCAATTACATGATTTTTTATTTTACTTTTCTAAATGGTTGCTCTAGAGTTTGAAATATCTGTTTACCTCTAACCCAGATCAACTCTCAAATAATACTGCTTCACAGATAGTGCAACTACCTTAATAAAAACAAATACTCCTTGTTCATATTTCTCATCCCCTATGGCATCGCTGTTATTCATTGCACTTATACATAACCTATAATCATTGAATAGATTGGTGTTATCATTTTTTGTACCAACTGTTATGTGTTAGATTATGAATAAGAAAAAAAAAAGATTTTATATTACCTTTACTGTTCCTTCTCTTCTTTATGTAGACCCAAGTTTCAAACTTAGATCTTCATCCTTCTCTCTGAGGAACTTTTTTAAAAATATTGCTTGTATTGCAATTTGTAGCAACAAATTCTATTTTTGTTGGAAAAAAATATTTCATCTTCACTTTTGAAGGGTAATTCCACAGTATTCTAGGTTGGTGAGATTTTTTTGTCTCACTCATTTAAATATTTTACTGTTTTCTTTTCTTGCTTGCATGATTTATTAGCAGAAGTCAAATGCAATTCTTCTCTTTGCACCTATATACACAAGGTGATTTTATTTCCTCTTGCTTATTTCAAGATTTTTTTATTTAGTTTTGATTTTTTGGAGTTTAAAGTATAATTATGTGTAATACAGTGTTTTGTTTTGTTTTTATCCTGCGCAGTGTTCTCTGAGCTTCCTGCTCTTTAGTTTAGTATCTGACATCAATTTGCAGAATTCTCAGTTATTAATTGCTTCAAATATTTCTTCTGTTTCTTGATTCTTTTCCTTCTGTTTTTCCCATTATGTATATGTTGCAATTTTAAGTTATCCCACAATTCTTGGATAGTTTGTTCTGCATTGTGTGTGTGTGTGTGTGTGTGTGTGTGTGTGTGTTTCTTTTTCCCTTCTTTTCTTCTGTTTGCTTTTCAGTTTTGGAAGTTTCTATTATCATGTCTTCAAATTGAGAGATTCTTTTCTCATCTGTGTTCAGTCTACTAATAAGCCCATGAAAGTCACTGTTTATTTGTGCTATAGTGCTTCTGAGCCCTAGCATTCCTTTTTAAATCTTTCTTAGAATTTTCTTTTCTCCATTTACATTATTCACTGTGAAAACCTAGGAGAGTTTTTGGAGGTGAAAGTTAGATTTTTCTTACATTTTAACAAAGTCATTCTGACAACTTTCTTGAGAATAGACTATGAGGAGTCTAGGGATAGAAATAAGGAGACCTATTACGAGACTGTTGTAATAATCCAGGAAAGAAATGATGAGATCTTGGACTAGGGTAATGGCAATGGAATAGGAGAAATGATCCACCTGTAGAAGCGTTGTGAAAATTTGAGATATATATATATATATATATATATATATATATATATATATATCAATTTGATTTTTGAAGAAATGAGTTCTGAGTCTCCACATATACATTAGGGAAAGTTTTAATATGTTCATGCATTTTATAAAATAAGAAAAGAAAATAACACAAAAGCTATAGTTAGATAAAACCGATTCATGCTATTTTTGCCAAAATTTTTATTATCAAATATATTTATAACCTAATTTGGTATTTTGAATAATTATCTTATTATTTTTCTCTTATACATATGTAAGTGCTGAAATAAGGCTAAATCAAGAAATGGAAAAATTGATAGAAATCTTTTTTTATAATAGAGATTTTTGATATGCAGCATATATGCTTGCTAGAGACAGAGACAGAACCTCCCCTGGAAGGGTGGCCACATCACAATACCTTCTCCTCCATTCTCCTTTTGGGATTTTGGGCATGCATGCATATGAGCCTGGCATTTTAAGCTCTAGAGTCTGGGACTCGAACAGCAGTCAACTATGTGGGAATTCAGCGACATAACCATTACACTATCTGCTGGTCCCAACAGCAGTCTTAATTTTCCTAGTAGCAAAATGACAAGAAGTGCATCTTAATTTTGTACTTTTTACATTTACCAAATGACATTGGTAGATTTAAAAAGCACTGGCATTTTTCAGCAAATTATAAAAAGCTATGTATAGCATATATTCAACACAAACCAAAAGTTGACTGCTTCAAAAATTTTTACAAAATGAATAAATCCATGTAATCAAAGTTCATATAAAGAATTATAACACTAGAGGACCAGCAGTTAGCGGAATGGCTATGTCGCTGGACTCCCATGTAGTCGACCACGGTTCGAGTCCTGGACCTGGTGGCTTAAACTCATGCCGGGCGCGTGTGCGTGCGTACCCAAGATCCCGAGAGGAGAATGGAGGAGAAGGGATTGCAGCATGGTCATCCCCCCAGGGGGGTGATTTCTCACTTTCTGTCTGTCTCTCTCTGTCTTTCTGGCGATCGCACGTGCCCTATAGCAAAAACCTCTCCAAAAACAGAATAAAAAAAGAATTATAACATTAGGAAAATTGAGATTGACTCCTTCTCAGAATGCTGCCTCATGACTCCCCTAATCAGTCCTCATATTCCAAGAGCAATGACTATTCTGACTTTTAGCACTATAATTAGTTTCACCTTTTCCTTTAACTTTATGGAAATGAAATCATGCAATGTATATTAATGTGTGTCTTGTTTTATTTTATATGTTTGTGAGGTTCATCCATATTATTCTGTATAATTGTAGTTTTTTTCTTTTCCCTTAGAACAGTATTATGTTGTAAATCTATGCCTAATTATTCGTTCTTTCTACCATTGGTAGGAATGTGGGTTATGTCCATTTTTAACTATTAAATGTGTTCATTATTTTAGTAATTACAATTGAAAGTTTTGTCAGAAAGGTACTTTAGAGTAGACAGATCGGCTTACAGAGTGTATGTATTTTCCATTTAGCAGAGGGTACTAACATTGTTACATAGGAATTGCGCCAATTTGTACTTTCAGGAGCAGTGCTTGAATATTCTGGTAGTATTGCAGACTCTAAACATACATTTAAATTATATTCCTTACTAAATATTAATTAAGGCAGTCTTCATCAAAACATGAATTTCTAAATATTAGCATTTGATTGTTTATGATCTGACCCTGCTGGTAATCAATAGATTAGACAGTTACTTTTATTGATTTTGAGTTTGTCCTAATTGTTTGTCTTCTTAAAAGTGTGTTTTCCCTAATAATTTGTACATGTCACCATGTAATTAAACCCAGCTTTTTCCTTACTTCCACAACTCCCCTTTAGTAGATTTTATCTGCTATTCTTTCCATCTCTTAAGTCAGAAAGACAGTCTTTTTATGTATTTGTGTTTAATTTGCCACTGGATGCATACGTCTCTCCAGAGAGAAAGAGAGACAAAGGGAAAGGGAGAAAGCATCTGTCAATGAGGTGTGGATCATGTTGCAATTCCTTATCCTCCATTTCCCTATCCTGTTGAGATTTTGAGCATGCACACGCATGCGTCTGGTGTATTTTTCAAGCTATTGAGACAATGATTGAAGCCACAGGGTTGGCCATGGAGGATCTGGCTCCTTTAACCTATCGACCGTGAGAGACCCATCTCCCTTAACCTTTATGCCACGGGGTTGGTACAAAAGACAGTGTTGTTATCATTGTTTTTAGTTTATTATGTTATTATTATTATTCAAAGAGGACTTCGAATATTTATCATCCTTCAGTTTTCCTTCCTTTTCTGTTTTGCACGTGTGTGTGTGTATGTGGCTATAATAACTGAACACTTTCTGCATACTCTACTTTGTGTTAGGCACTAACCAAAAGAAACAACCATAGGCAAAAATGTCACTCATACTGATTAACAAAGGAAAACCCAACTATTGCTTTTTCCACCGCTTTCCTTTCAAAGAAGGTAATATCTGTGATTCCTTTCTTGTAAACGATAAAGCAAAACTTTTGGGCTTTCCTTTTTCGGTAGAAAGTAAAACCAGTCATTTCAAGGGCTCTTCATGAAATCCAGAGAGTGCTTATTCCCAACAAGAGGACTCTTGTTCTTCTGCGGAAATAGTTTCCATCAGTCAGCTTAGTATTCATCCTGTAGTCGTAGGAAACCTGCCTCACATCAAAATTTCCTTAAGCAAGATTGTCATCATTGCTGGCAATATTTATTTGGAACATGTTTTTTGGATGACCCTACACATTTCACAAACTATATTATAAAATCTAGTGGCCTTTATTAGGCATCATGATGATTTGATAGCAAATAAGTTCTTTCAAAAGAAATAGAAATTGTTAATATATTTAGATTCATGATCAGCAGTGGAATACTTTTCTAAATGGTGACCGGAATTGTTTAGAGCCAAGTTCAAGATAACCTCAGCATCAATCCAGATGCATCTACAAAATGAGTCCCCTTTATTATGAGAGAACAAAAGCTGATGACAGCAACTCTTCTCAACTTGAAAACCACCTTTGCTAATACTGATACCACGAGCATAGTCATATTGCAAGATGAAAGAATATAGAAGAGTTAATGCTGGTTTTAATCTCTAGATCTCTATCATCTGAAAAGGAGCTACAAAGATACAAAGATAACTACAACTGAGATCATGAAAGAAAATAATGCTTTAATGTATATGAAACTGGATAGAAATAGAATAAAATTACATTTTTAGCCCAACTTGTTTTGTAATTTTATTGTAGAATATAATATTAGGGAGGGCATAATAAGTCCCTAAATTAGATTTTACAATTTTCAATAAAATAGTTATTTCTTTTAGGGCTCAACTTTTTTCTTTTATAAAAGAGGCTAACTGACTAAAGCTCAAAACCAGGTCTAAATTTTACATATGCAAAAATATTTCTGTCACAAAGGCAACTTTGAGAGGACATTATATATGTTTATACAGTTGTTCTCAATGTAAACTAATATCCCTATTCCCTATGGAGAACACTTCTAATTTTTTTCTTGAATAGGGAAAAATAAGATGAATATATAAACTTTATGGGAATATATAAATAGCCATAAGTACATATGTCATATATAAACCTAAAAATAGGTAACTATATCATATTTAATATGAAACAACAGCTTAGAAACAGATTACTTTCATACTCAAATTGTGTGAAAAAATGTAATTCAAGCTCAAAAAATACATTTGTGTGTGTGTGTGTGTGTGTGTGTGTGTGTGCCATAGCATCATCAATGTATTTGAGATTTAGTACATTTTGAATTCAGTTATGACGTTAACCCTGGAAAGAATCTTATTCAAAATAAATAAACTCACTAACAATAAAGTTGTAGCTGTTGACATCATTTTCATAATGCAGGTAATAAATAAATGTAGATAATAAAACTTAAATATCAAATAATATGATGCACAAACATCATACATATGTTAGTGCACAATGAAATAAACTTTAACACTTGTATAACCATAGCCATTGTAAATTGTAATTAACATTTCCATCAACCCCGAAAGTTTTCTCATGAAACTTTGTTATCTCCCCTTCTTGATCTAATTAGAGTCCATATTCTTGTGCAATGCTTAGCCCATTTCTTCTGCAACCACAGATCTGATGTTTTGTCACTATATAAGTTTGTATTTGTATTCTAGAATTTTTTTTTTTGGAGAGGTTTTTGCTATAGAGTGCCTGCACTCGCCAGACAGACAGAAAGAGACAGAGAGACAGAAAGTGAGAAATCACCCCCCAGGGGGGATGGTCACACCGCAATCCCTTCTCCTCTGTTCTCCTCTCGGGATCTTGGGCATGCACGCACACACACCCGGCATGAGTTTTAAGCCACCGGGTCCAGGACGCAAACCACGGTTGAATACATGGGAGTCCAGTGACATAGCCATTACGCTAACCGCTGTCCCTAGAATTTTAATAAGATCATACCACTGGACTCTTTGTTGTTGTTTATTGGTTTCTTTCACTCAACAGTTATTTTTGAAATTCACCTAGGTTGTTGCATGAGTCAATATTTCATTCCTTTTTATTGCTGAGTAATAATTCCATTTTATAAGTAAAAAGCCCAAAAATAACATAAGGAAAAAAATAGCAAATATTAGAGTTAAAATAAGTGAAATAGAAAATTAAAAAACTATACAAAACATCAATGAAACAAAAAAAGCTGTTTTATGAGAGCATAAATAAAATTGAAAATCATTAGCTAGTTAATCAAGAAAAACAGAGAAAGGAACCAGATATATAGACAGATATATTAATCAGTAACAAACTTGTTAATATTAATATTATAACCAATATATCAGAAATAGAAAAAATATGAGAGACTAGTATGAGTGGCTGGCTATATGCCAACAAACTAGGAAACCTGGATAGCTGGACAGATTTCTGGACACCCACTTTTGTTTCTTTTACACACCTGTTGATGGATATTTGGGTTGTGTCCAATCTGGGGTTATTATGAGTAAGGCTGCTAACAACATTAGTACACAAGTCTTTGTATGGAAATGTACTTTAAATTATATTAGGTAGTTACTCAGAGGTGTAACGGCTAGGTCATCTGGTATATGTATATTTCATTTTTAAGGAACTATCAAGTTATTTTCCAGAGAGGTATCCCGTTTTTTCATTGCCACTAGCAGTGCATGAAAATTCCATTTGTTCTTCATATTTACCAAAACTAGATATAATCAGTCTTTTTTTAAAAAAATTATTAGGTTCAGCAGGTAGTGTAGTGGTTAAGGCTCTGGACTCCCACATGGCCAATTGCAGTTGAAGTCCTGGATCTGGAGGCTTGAAACTCATGCCGCGTCCAGGTACATGTGTGCCCAAAATCCTGAGAGTTGAATGAAGGAGAAAGGATTACAGTGTGGCCATCACCTCGATTTCTCACTTTATGTCTCTCTGTCTCTCTCTGTCTCTCCAGCGAGTGCATGCACCCTATAGCAAAATTCTCTTTAAAAATTAATTTAGTATTCTTAATTTCAATCATTTTATAATACTAGATGTATTATGCTTTCTTCCTCACAAAAATTATTTTGCAACTTATATATTTCCCCTCTTCAAAAACTTCTTTAATATTTCTTGTAGCATGCGTGAACAGACTTTACAGTGTCCTACATGATCCCGAAAACCTAGTGTTCATAGTTTTGTGTAAAATTCTCTCATTGATTGTAGATATACTTCTTGTCAATAACTGAAATAGTTCACACACAAACTTACTGTATTTTTTAAAAATACTTTTTTTAAAAAGCGTGTTGCTTTAAGTTGTCAAATCTGTGGTAATTTGTTATGCAGAAATAGAAAACTAATACATTAACTTTGTGGGTGAACTATTTCTTTTCTTTTCTTTATTTTTTTGGAGAGGTTTTCGCTATAGGGCTCATGCACTCACCAGACAGACAGAGAGAGACAGAGAGACAGAAAGCGAGAAATCACTCCCCAGGGGGAATGACCATGCCACAATCCCTTCTCCTTCATTCTCCTCTCGGGATCCTGGGCATGCACACACATGTGCCCCGCGTGTTTTAAGCCACCGGGTCCGGGACGCGAACCGCAGTCGACTACGTGGGAGTCCAACGACATAGCCATTACGTTAACTGCTGGTCCCAGTGGCTGAACTATTTCAATGGTTGTTTGTTCCAGCACAACTTTATTTTGTCTTAATTTTTGAAAGATATTTTAACTGAATGTAAAAGTCTAGGTTGAAAATCAAATGGGTGGCATGGAGGTTAAGGCTCTGGGTCCCACATGACCAACTGTGGTTCCAGTTGCAGATCTAGTGGCCTGGAAAACATACAGGGTGCATGTGCATGTGTGCCCAAACTCCTAAGAGAAGAATGGAGGAGACAGGATTGTGGTATGGGCATCTCACCTGGGGGACAATTTCTCTATTTCCCTCTCTTTCTATCTCTTTTTAGAGAGTGCACACACCCTATGGTAAAAAATGTAAACAAAAATAAAAACAAAAAAGTAACAACAACAAAAAAACTAGATTTTTTTAAGTTTATTATTTATTTATCAAAGAGAGAGAGAGAGAGAGATAAAGAGATACTCCTAGGCTGGCCCTATGGCCTAGTGGTTAAGGAATCTGGACCCCCTGTGGGCACTGCTTGGTTCAAATTCTGGACCCACAGGTATAAAATGCTCACAAAGAGGTGTCTGTGCATACCCAAAATCTCAACAGGGTGGAGAAATGATTGTAGCATGATCAGACCCCACTGGAGAGTGCTTTCTCTGTCTCTTGTCCCTAGAAATCACACACGCCCCCAGCAAATTAAAAAAAAAAAGTAAAACAAAACAAGGGGGAGAGGAACACTCCCAACAGGTCTTCACAATGAGACCCACCCCAGCTCGGCTAGCCTGGATACAAGCATGCGCAGTACCTGGCTTGTATAGGAAGGGCTGAGGACCAGAACCTGGGGCTTTCTCATGTGGGTCTGGCATCAAAGAACATAGTGTTACTGCTGTACCACTGGCTGGGCAGACATACATATTTTTTAATCACTACTTAAATATGTTGCCCCTACCTTATTTAATTTGTGGTGTTTCTGACGACACCAACTTGATCACTGTTCCTGTGTATAATGTGCTTTAATCTTTAAGTGCTTTAAAAAGTTTTTCTTTGTCATGTCTCTCCTGAGAAATTTTGTTGTTATGAAATCCTTGCCACTTTATATCATAGATATTTTGTACTTATGGAATATTGAACTTTCTGTTTGTATAATATCTTAAATATAAAAAAATTAGCTATTACATCTTTAATTTTTTTTGTACTGCCTTTTTTCAATCATTCTGCAGGGACACTATTTATATATATATATATATATATATATATATATATATATATATATATATAAATATGTGTGTGTGTGTGTGTGTGTGTATATATGTATGTGTGTGTGTGTGTGTGTGTGTATATATGTATGTATATATGTATGTATGTGTGTGTATATATATATATATATATATATATATATATATATATATCATGATGCTTGAAATTGTCCCATCATCAACTGATGGTATCCTCATTTCTTTTTCTGTCTCCTTTCAGAAATTTTTTTACTTCTATTACTTCAAGGTCACTGGTAATTTTTTTGATAATTTACAATCTGCCATTAATCTTACCCAGTACATTTTATATTTTTATTTTCAAACACTGGGATTTTCAGAAAAGCTATGAAGATATTACAGTGTTCTCATGTGTCCCACACCCAGAATCCTTATTGTTAACATTTACATTAGTATGGCACACTCATCAAAACTATGAACCAATATTGTACATTATTAATAACTAAAGTTCATACTTTCTTAATGTTCTTTGTTATTACTTGCTATCCTATAACTGTTCCTAGGAAGGGCAGCACCTTACACTTAGTTATGACATTTCCTTAGGTTCCCTTAGCCTGGTGGTCCCCAACCTTTTCGGCACCTGGAACCGGTTTCATGGAAGATAATCTGTCCACAAACTACAAGGGTGGGGGCGAGATGGTTTCGAGATGACTCAAGCACATTACATTTATTGTGCACTTTATTTCTACTATTATTGCATTGTAATACATAATGAAATTATTACGCAACTTTTCATAATGCAAAATTATGTAGACTCTGGGACATTCACTAGTGGCCCCTTGTGTTGTCAGGCCTTCGACCTTAGACAGAGTTACACCATTGGCTTCCCTGGTTCTGAGACGTTCAGATTCAGACTGAGTCATACTACTAGCATTCCAGGGCCTCCAGTGTGCAAATGGCCTATCATGAACTTCTACCCCAGCATTAAAAAAAAAAAAAAGTTTTTTTGCCATAGGGTGTGTTTGCTCACAGGAGAAAGAGAGAGAGACAGTTATAGGGAAAGTGAGAAATCACCTCCCGGGGGTGGGGGAGGGAGGGATGACCACTCCACAGTCACCAGACCTCGAACTGCCATCATCGGATGTGGAAGTCCAGTGCCTATAACCACCATGGCACCTGCTGGTCCCACCCCCAGCCTAATTACATAGCCAATTTCTGTAATAAATACCCTCTCATATAGCTATGTATCTATAGTTTTTTGGTTTTGTCTTTGTGGAACACTTTGACTAACATAAGATTTAACATACAAATCATAGTTTGTTTTTGTTTATATCCTGTCTAATAATTACAACACCTATGTCATATTTCAATCTGGTTCTGATGATCTCTTTGTCTCTGTAAACCATGCTTCTTGTCATGCCTTGTGTTTGTTTGTTTATTTAGTTTTCTCTAGGGTAGGTGTGCTTGCCTGAGAGAGGGAAAGTGAGAGGCAGAGAGAAAGTGAGAAATCACCCCCACTCCCCCCAAGAGGGATGGCCACACTGCGATCCCTTCTCCTCCATTTTCCTCTCAGGATTTTGGGCATGCATGCCCACGTGCCTGGCGTGTTTTTCAATCCACCAGTTCCAGGACTCAAACTGCACAGTTGGCCAGCAGTCTTAACCACCAAGCTACTTGCTGACCCAATCTTGGTATGGTTTTGTTGAAACCATGTATTTTGTTATAGAAACTGAGATAAATAGGCATTTAGTGTGGAGAATTTCAGAAAGGAAGATCAAAACATGACAAGTAAGTTAAAAGATTTTGAAGGACTGATGGAGAATTGGTTTACTCAGCTAGGAGAGAAAAAGAGGAAATTTGGGGGATTTTAAGGCTTTGATGATACTTTGGGAATTAACTTTGTGAATGCTTCTTGGTAAAGTTATTGTAAGAACATAGGGGGCAATAAAGTATCTTAAATAGGAAATAAAACTAATTATATTTGCATTTCAGAAACTTTGCTGTGGGTGGTGCAGAGAACAAACTGGGATTCTCCTGAAGTGAATGTTTGGAGCCCATCTAAGAAACAAGTGAAGGATCTATATCAAGAGAATATGAGCTTGAAGAGATGGAAATAGAAATAAATGGATACAACAGATACTTTAAAGGCAAAATTGATAGTATTAACTTATTTTGTATTCATAAGTTAATGAGCCTGTTGACAGAAGAGCTACACAATAATTTAACTTCTATGAAATGAATTTTTCTGGGAATATGTATTTCCAAGAATATCTTGTTTCAGTATTTCTGGGGAATGTATTGTAAGATTTCTAGATATGTAATCTGGGACGATTATGGAGTGTATCACAGACCAAATTCTTATATACATTGGGAGACATCGAAAACTACATCAAAAGTGGTAGATGGGAAGATGAGAAAAGGGCATTAAAAAGTAGAGGATTTAAATTCAAAAGACTCAGAATCAGGTTCTTCCTGCTGCTATGTTCTGGCTGTAAAGTCAAGCAGATCATCTAACACCTGGATCTTAACTCAGTGGTACACTAAGACATTCAGAACACAGGCTCTGAAGCCAGTGAGTCTAGATTTCAATATTTTTTCCTCCTAGGAAATGGGCTTCTTTTTTGGGGGTGGGTGGGGAGGTTTTTGCTGTAGGGCGCATGTGCTTGCCAGAAAGACAGAGAGAGACAGAGAGACAGAAAGCGAGAAGTCAGCCCCTGGGGGAATGGCCACGCCACAATCCCTTCTCCTCCTCCATTCTCCTCTCAGGATCTTGGGCACGCACGCATACACACCCGGCTTGATTTTAAGCCACCGGGTCCAGGACTCGAACCCTGGTCAGCTACATGGGAGTCCAGCAATATAGTCATTATGCTAACTGCTGGTCCCAGGAAATGGGCTTCTTTAAAGTTCTTTATTATGGGGACCAGAAGATGGTATAATGGTTATGTTGCTGGACTCCCACATAGTTAACCATGATTTGAGTCCAGGACCCAGCAGCTTAAACTCATTTCAGGTGCATGTGTGTGTGTGCCCAAAATCCTGAGAGAATTGGGGAGAAGGGATTGCAGCATGGCCATCCCTGTTGGGGGGGAGGGTGATTTTTTACTTTCTGTCTCTGTCTCTCCAGTGAGGGCATGTGTCCTATAGCAAAAATCTCTCTTAAAAATAAAGTTATTTTTATGCACGGCGGTTTAGGAAGACTATATTTCAAAAAATCCATAAGTCAGGGTTAGAGATGAGTTGAAATTGAAAAATATTCCAAAGGTTATATTTTAACTATTGGCATTGTTAAGGCCTTTTATGCATTTAAAAAAAATTGTACAGAGTGTATGTATTCAAGAGAAAAATAACTTTATATGGTCTTAGCAAGTAGTGAATCTAATGTAAGATTAGTGAGAAATTGACTGAGAATCCCTTCTACATAGGAAAATTTTAGCTAGTCTAAAGTACAGGCATTAGTATGTTTAAAGCATAGTATTCAAGGGATGAGTTCAGAAAAAAATCGGATTTGCTCTAAATTTCATATCTGCTACTTTCAGGCTATATGTCCTCTCTTGGTTCATTTGACTTGGGTACAAAACAAGAAAATAATACTCTTTCATAGAATTGTTGTAAGAATTATTGGATCATTGGAAGAATCATGATTTATTTTTCTATACAAAAATGTGTCATAACTTTTCCAACAACCCAATCGGTGAATTAATAAAAATAAAACACTTTAAAGACTGTATATTAGGACATATATTCCTCAGTCTAGACACAACTGTGTATCTCCTGAAATAGGCATTCTTGGAATATATATTCTTAGAAAGGATGTGTTAATGCTGATAGTCTAGGCTACAATACATCAAGAAGTGATCTGTGATATGCTTATCAGTCAGTAAGAATTCCTAAGGGTATCATTGCTAATATTTAACCTGTAACTTGCTATGCAGCCTGATCCTGTATAAGTGGCTTTTAAATTTTTAGCTGATGGTCTCTTAGAAAAGAATCCAATCTCTCCCATTTTGGAAGCATTAAAATTACTTGGACATTGCCTTAGTACATTTGTCTTTTCCCAAAAATAGCTGAATAATCTCAATTGATTTTTTTTTTAAATTTCTGAATGAGCATATGCCCAGGTTTATCTAATATTCACTTTTGTTAAAATGCTATAGCTACATTTTTAATTCCCTTTAACTACTGCAGTAGATATAGAAGCATCTAGTTTTTTAAAAAAATATTATATTTGACACAGATATTAAAATTCTTACAAATATGGCAAAGAAAAAAATACATATAATTTCGGAGAATCATCCTGATATTTAAGAAAGCTATCACTATTCAAGAAAATAGTGAACTGGACATGAGGAAATATGAAGAGGAAAAGACTGGGCAAAGTATAATTTGTGAGTTAAAAGTTGCAGATCAAAGGGCCAGCCCCATGACAGTGATTAAGTATTGTACATCGGGATCTGGATCCCACATGGCCTACTGAAGTTTGTGTTCCAGCCTGGGAGATTTGAAAAAACACACTGGGTACATATGTATGTGTGCCCTAAATCCTATGAGGATGGGGAAATGGGGAAAACAGGATTGCAATATATTCATGCTGCAATAGAGGACCTCTCTCTCTCTCTCTCTCTTTCTCTTGAATACATACACTCTGTACAATTTTTTTAAATGCATAAAAGGCCTTAACAATGCCAATAGTTAAAATATAACCTTTGGAATATTTTTCAATTTCAACTCATCTCTAACCCTGACTTATGGATTTTTTGAAATATAGTTCATAAGTGATACATGATCATCCCCACTAGAAACTGTGATGTATTTGCATCCTACTTTCTGTAAATATAATTTATTACACACATAAGAAAAGTGTGCATATTTCTAAGATGCAGTAAATTTCTAAAAGTGCAAAAATTTGCTTACGTAAAGCAAAAAAGTGCATGCTCGATACATTTATTTCTAAACACAGCAGCATTAAGGTGCATCCTCTGATTTCAGAGGGCACTTTGTCATGCTTGTCTTGGATTTTTCAAAGTGAATGATCCACAGATTACTAAATACTACTACTGAAAATGTTATATGGTAAAATGGAACTCTTTCATTGCCATTGCTGATATAAGATTAGTCAGATATCTGTCCTGCCTCATCCTCCCACCACGCCCCAAAAAAGACCTCAAAATTTAGAGGCATGAAATACTAAGTTGGTTTTTTATTTTGTATTTTTTGTTTTGTTTTGTTTTGTTATATTGCATATTTGTGAGTCAGGGATTCATATTGGACATAGGTCGGATGGCTTGTCTCTGCTCCATGAAGTATGGGGTCTCGGAAGGGAAGATTAACATTTCGGGAGATAATTAGACTGTTTGGGGGCTGGAATCGTCTAGAGTTATTTGCTCTCATTTATCGTGTATTTAGAGTGAGGTGACTCAACTTTGGGTTGAGCTAAGGCTGTCAACCAGCATGTTTTTATTAAGTCTTTCTTTATGGCATGGTCTTCCTCATAGCATGGCAACCTCTGGTTAGTAGGTCTTCTTCCATGGTGCCTATGGTCTGCAAGGAGTGTTTTGGTAAGCAAGATGAAAGCTGTATGAGTTTTTATGAGCTGGTCTCCTTAAGTCACATCCCATCCACTTCTACTATATTCCCTTGGTTGAAATAGTCATAAAATCATCCAGATTTAAGATGAGATGATATAGACCTTATACCCTTGCATAGGACATGTTCTAAACAAAATTTCAACTGTATTTTAAAACTGCCCCAACTATGGACAGCAGCATTGAGGGAATAGCTTTAGCACTTCTGAGTTTCTGTGTGGTTGCAACCTAAAAGCAATCATGTGTCATATTTGTTGATTTGTGTATGTGAAATCATCCTTGCATTCCAGAGATAAATTTAATTTTATCATGGAGTGTAGTTAATCTAATGGACTGTTAAATTCACTTTACTACCCTTTTTAAAATATTTTCACATTCGGAGTATTGGCCTATAATTTTTTTCCTCTTCATTTTATGAATGTTTAGTCATTTATTTCCTCCATGAAAAAGAAGGAGACTGTGGGGGAAAAAAAAAAAAAAACCCTCAACCGAGTCTTCACATTAAGATTCACTTGCAGCCTTTGGTAGTCCCTATCACAGGCATGCATTCATACCCAGAGTGCCCAGAGAGGTCCCAGGACACAAACCTAGAACCTTTCATGTGACTCCAGTTGTGTTACCCCTGAGCTACTGCCTAGTCCTATAACTTTCTTTTCTTACAATGTCCTTACCTGGCTTGGGTAAATGACTAAAATCATATGCTCATCCCAATAGATGTAGAGAAAGCACTTGACAAAACTTAATATCCTTTCACAAGAGACTATATATATATATATATATATATATATATAGAGAGAGAGAGAGAGAGAGAGAGAGTATGCAAGAGTGAGAGAGACCCCTAACAACATGTCACGACTCCTCCTCAGCTTCATCTATCCCTGGATCATGGGCATGTGAGGAGTGCTCAACAAGTCCAGAGAGGTCACCAGATGCAGACGCAGAACCTTTTCATATGGGCCAGACTTGCAGAATGTTGCATTACTACTGCACCATCATCTGGCCCCAGGCGTGATTTTACATATAGAAAACCCTAAAACACAACCAAAAAAGACTTTCGTTGTTAGATAAAAATTCCCTTTGATAAATAGAAAGTATTTGAACACACACACACACACACACACACACACCACTCAGTTCCATCCCTTCTAAGCTCCATATTCAAGTCTATTTGAATTCTAATGCTTTTGACTCTCTCAATTACCTTCATCTTCATTATATCACAGACAATACTCTTAAAGATACAAGTATATATTTTACTCTAAAGTAATAATTCAAAGTACAGAATATAAAGAACATTTTCTATTCTCTTCAATTATCTGCTAACATAATACTTTACTTAAAGGATAATATCTACATTTAAAATATCACTAGGTAGACAGGAATTTCTGAATGTCTGGTGCACATAATCTTTCATTAATACAGATTGCTGTAACCATCCGTAAAAAATAGTATTTGAACTGGCATACATATTTTTTCTTGTGTTTTGGAACACAGAATATTCTCTTTTGAAGAACTGGACATTGCAATGGTGTTTTTATAAACAGAATTTCATATACACTTTAAAACCGACAGAATACTGGAATTCAGGGCATTAATGAAATGAACAGGAACAGAGAGCATGTATTTGGGAATGACAAATCTCTTTTAAAGATGACGAATTTCTTTCATATTTTAAGAAAGAGTATCAAAGTATTGGCTAGTCCACAAAGAAATCAACAAAATGATGACATGAATAAAAATAGGATTTTTAAGAGAGATTTTTGCTACAGGACATGTGTGCTCTCTGAAGAGACAGACAGAAAGCAAGAAATCACCTGCCCCCCCCCGCCCCCACCAGGAAAAGGGCAACTTCAATCCCTTCTCCATTCTCCTCTCAGGATTCTGGGCCGACACACACTTGCGCTGAGTGTGTTTTAAGCTGCCGGGTCCTGGACTAGAACTGTGGTAGACTCCGTGGGAGTTCAGTGATGTAATCATTACATTATTTGCTGGTCCAATAGCATGATTTTTAAAAGTTTAAATTACATATCATATTTCCTTTTAATTAAATTACATATTATAATTCCTTTTAAATAATTTCCTTTATATTTCCCTTTTAAATACATTTAAAATGATTTATTGAAATCATTTTATTATGTGCATTGTCTCATTGGATCTTCTCAAAAAAATGTCATATATGAAGAAAATGAAACCAAAATGACAGTGCCACCAAGTCATAAAAAAGTTAGGACAACGATTTTGCATTAGGTTTTGTTAACCTCACTTTGAAGATTAAATAATGTTGGCCCTTTCAAGGATTTAGAAAAACATATTTGTGTCACAATGTTTCCACAGCAAAATAAAAATAAAAAATTAATTTTTTGTGCCTTCTAGGAGAGAAAAAATATTAAGATAAAATAAATGTCATATTACCATTTATGTTAGTTTTCAGTTATCAACTAATAATTTTGGACTTGAAAGAGTATAGAAACACTTGAAATACAAGCATCTCAGAACATAAGCTTCTAAAAATATGTGTTAAAAGATAAACTTGCAGGGCCGGTGGTGTGGTGGTTAAGGACACTGGACTCCCACATTGTTGACCTTGTTTCCAGTTCCAGACCTGGAGAATTACTTTCTCACTTTCCTTCTCTCTCTCTCTCTCACCCTGTCCCTCTCTGGTCAAATTAAAATAAATAAAGTTAAGTAAAATAATTCCTTAAAACAAAAAGATAAACTTACATGAAACTTATTTTGCATATCTTCATAGGCTTCCACTGTGATTCCAGAATCGGAAAACAGTCCTGATCAACAAGGTTCAGAATGCTCTACCCTCCTATGTGTAGTTTAGATACATTTACATCCAGATAAATGGAATAAACATATAGAAACAAAGAGCCTACAGTTAGCATTTGCTTTATGTAGGTACGTTGTGACAATTTTCAGCCTCTGATTAGCTGAAGTTCTGTTGCTTGATTACCAGGGTTACAGTCTTAGGTGAGGTTACACTGTGTTTATACATCATGCCAGGTTTCAGATCAATGCATACAGTATTGCTTTGGGCCAGATTTTATCTCCCAGCTGCTTGGTTTGGGCCAATTTAATTCCATTTATCATGTGCTTATAGGATCTTTATTTTATGACTCTGTGCTTTCTTCTAAACATTGGTTTAAATAAGAAGAACATAATAGGTACAAACCTACAAAGAGAAAAGTAGATATAACAAGCATGTTATGTCAATAAAATTCTAGAAGCCAGAAAGTGGATGGAAAGTAGTGCTTTGTTTCGAAGACTGAGTGGAAAATAAGACCTAGTTCTGTAGAGAGGAAACCAGTAAGTAATGCTTTCATGCCAAAGAAGCCAGTGTCTTTTCACTTAGAAGTACCAGGTAGCTTTGGAGAAGGAAGGGATGTTGGTAAATCTGGAAGTCTACAAGAAATACTTAGACACTCTGAGCTTTTCCTTTATTAGAAAAATTAGGCAAATTTCCTGGCCAAAAAACTATGGAAAAATTGAACAAGACCATGTCTATATTCCGAGATAAAAGCAAAAACTGATTTGGACACAAAGTGCTGTTAAAATATTGGGTGATTAAGTAAATGTCCATATAAAAGTTCCTCTTATCTCTGGATTTTCAATGTTCCTAATTGTATTGCTCTGTAGAAATTGAGTGTTAGAAACCTGCACAAGAAAATTATAATCCCTGACTACTTTTACGGCTGTGTGTAATAAGCTGTTCTTTCTTCTGACCTACCAGTCCAGGTCTTCTGCCAGCATCCATAAAAATGAGGCACATTAATGTCTTAGCTTGCGATTAGGGTAAATTATCAGTCCCCTCACAAGTTTTGGTGATTTCAAATCTACAAACCCGTAAATATGGCTCAGCAAGTTTAGGTGATATGTTCAAGGTCACACAACTAATAGTAAATCTTGAATACAAGCCTGTCCGTGCGCTTCCAGCTTTAATAATAGCTATGCTATCTGAGGAGCTGAATGGTGGTACAGTGGTAAACATGACCTATGAGACAGGAGCACGTGGGAAGGTTGCCTGTTCAACTCCAGAGACCGCCTGAGTATGCAAGGTGTGTGTATGTCCACAATCTGAACTGACTGAGGCTGGAGGGTGGATTGTGGCATCAGTAGCCTGGCAGGGGTTACATATCTTGGTATCTCTCTCTCTCTCTCGATGTGTGTTTCTCTTTCATGGAATAAATACACTATTTGATTTAATGCTTTTGAGAAGGTGATGGTAAAAACAATTTAGGGATAGGAGATTATTTGAATGTCATGTACACCTTGGATATGTCAGACTTTCATTGGCACAGTTATTAAGAATTCAGAAGGGTAACTTTTACATATTTTAAGAGAAATAAAACTCAGAACCAGCAGATGGTGTAATGGTTACATTGCTGGATTCCCACACGGTTGACAGCAGTTTGAGTCCCAGACCCGATGGTTTGAAACTTACACCAGGCACACGTGTGTGTGTGCCCAGAAATCTGAGAGGAGAATGGAGAAGAAGGGATCGTGGCTGGCCATCACCCTTGGGGGATGATTTCTTTGCTTTTTATTTCTCTCTGTCTCTCTGGCAAGTGCACATGTTCTATACCAAAAATCTCTCTAAAAAGAAAAAATAAAGTAAAACTATAAGTCTAAAGATGGTCTTTAAAATCTGCAATAAACCCTGGAACTTGACTTTTCCTGAGTACCATTCAAATGTGTTCCTTCTTTAGAAAGTTGTTCCATTAATTACAACAATGTGGTATTAAAGTAATGTGATAGTAAGAAATGCTTTATTAGCCTCAGTTTAACAACAAGACTGGCAAGGGTTTTTAGGCCAAATGGACAATAAAAAAATCAAGTTAAAAAAGAACCACAATGTGATTTCAAACATGTGAGGCTGCTGCTGCTGAATAACGGTTAGCTCTGACCAACATCTGTCTTTCCCACTTCTTCTGATTGCCTTCCAACGACGAGAACCACAGGAATTGACTCCAGGCAAACAAAGCACTGGATGTGTGATGGTAATCTTTGCCACAAAATAAATGAACAGGTCTGGAAAACCTCACTTTTAGAAGAGACTTTCGCTTTTTGTTAATGCTGGCAATCTTGTCTCAGGAGATACCTGCTAAATGGAACTCAATAAAGTTGCATAGTGAGTAATAAAGAAATGAGATGCAATATATAATACGTTCTAGAAAATAAACATATTCTCCCTAATTTTTATTCTCCCTAATATTTTGTCCTTCTTTTTTATTTCAAGTTCTTAATCTAGTACTAAAGAAAGAGATCTAGCCAAGAAAAACAAAAAAAAAACAAAAAAAACTTATTATTAAGAATTCAAACTTGTCTTGGTACCCAAATTCTCCCAATATCCAATAGCTAGGAATAACAGAGACATATATTTTCCTGGTGGCTTCTCCTCAGCAACAGTCGAAGCTCTCAAAGCTATTTCTCTAGATATTTAATTATCAAGATACTCATCCATGAGGCTCTAACCACCAAAAAGAAGTATTTCTATTTTCTATTTTTAAATTAAGTACACAGGAGGCCATTATCCCAGGACTGTTTCTGTAATTCGAGTTCCAACCTACCTTAGTGCTTAAACTGATACTTAATTTAGGAATGTAATTTTTGTAACAAATAGCCAGGTTTCAGCCAATTATAAGAAGCCACATTTCAGCCAGTCACAGGCAGTCAACTGATCAGACTATGCCTAAATAAGACAGAGCCAGCTGTAACTAACCCTGTGATTTATCTACTTTGCTTCCTCGTTTGGGCTGTAAAAGCTCGCTGCTGCTCACATTGCAGAGTGAAGCTCTCTATACCACTTCATATTCTAAGTGCTGCCCAGTTCATGAATCGTTCTTTGCTCAAATACATTCTGTGCAGTCTATCTACAGTTTTGTTTTATTTCTTTATGTTTTACTATGCTGGCTTTCTACTGGAACAATATTAATGGAAAGTGAAGATAAAGAGTATTAAAATGGTGATTAAAAACTCCAAAATCCAAATTTCCTTATTTTAGAGTTTTCTACAGCAGCTCTATATAGTCCCAAATAGTAAAAGGAATAATAAAAGGGAAACATAAATTGCATTTTATTTAAGAGCCAATTAGGGCTAAGCCAGATACTTGAACATGACATTTTTAGCTAAGGGCTTCAATTATTTGCTCTCAGAGGAAAAACACTGAAAAAAGGCAGTGTACGAATTATGTCTATCTATGTCATGAGATCAAAGTATTTATGTTATTTACTTACATTTATGATATTTACGTATTTACCTTAGCATCTGTAACAGTGTTGTTCATCTGTCAAACCGTCAGTACAGATAAGTTTAGTATGTGAATAAATGAGTAAGTTCTTAAACTCAGCATTATTTTTATCTTTAAGTTCAGTTTCAGTTAATTCTATCCTTAGACTAATTCATATCAGTTTGTAAACTTACCCAGATCATACCTGTTAGTGTATTTAAAGCTCTGTATTTATAAGTGAGTAGGGTTTAAAATTAATGTGATTTTGTTTAGGTGTTCCATGATTTGCTTTTAAGTTCTCTTAAGTCACCTAAGCAATACATTTCTACTTTAGCCTCCACTATGTACATCAAACCTATATGAATCAGTGACTTCTAGGATTAGAGGTCTGCCTTACTGGATACAATTTTGATCTTCATTTTAACTTTTGCCTCTTTCCACAGAAGCTAGACTATAATACCATATCTCAATAACTGACTTTTTTGTTACCTTGTTAGAGACCAAAAAAAAGAAAGATTCATCGTATAAATAGAGAAAACGTAATGTTACTGCTTAATTTATTTAAACTTTTTTGTAATTGGTAAATTCTTCAAAAGCAATGACTCTTTCACTTTGTTTAGTCCATGTAATATACTGTGCTAATATGTGGGCTATAGATGAGGACTATAATATAATACAATGGGTCTTCAAAAAGTTCAAGGAAATGCATATTATGAGAAAACTACACATTGATTTCACAATTTTTCTGCACCAAAATAAATTTGTACTTTGATTTAATTTTCTATGAAGTTTTTGAAATACTTTCATATGTATTCAACAAATGTTTATTCATGACCCAAACATTGGTTGTTCTAGCAATTTTCCTCTAATATGAAGTATGATGGAACTCAGAATTATTTTCTTAGTTCAGCAATTTAGAATAACCATGATAAATGTGAAATTACTGTTTCTAATTTCAAGCTATGTGTTTTTTTAAAGTCATCTTTTTATTTAATTTAGTCTCCACTGCTTATAATCTCATTCCCTTAGCTTTTGCATCAAAGACATTTATTTATTTTAAAGTATTGAGCAGATAATTTCAGTTTACATAAGTATTCTTAATGTAGTTTTGGATAAAACAATCTACAGAATCAATGTTCTCAGAGAAAAAAATATTTTTTAGAGAGATTTTTGTTATAGGGCATATGTGTTGCCAGAGAGATAGAGTGAAACAGACAGAAAGTGAAAAATCACCCCCAAGGGCAATGGCTATGCCACAGTCCCTTCTCCATTTTCCTCTTGGGATTTTGGGCATACACTCACATTTGTCTGATGTGAGTTTTAAGCCACCTGGTCTGAGATTCAGCCCGTGGTCAACTATGTAGAAGTCCAGTGTCATAACCATTATGCCATCTGCTAGTCCCTAAAACATATAATTTTAAAAGTACTTTGAATGTATAAAATTTAGAAGTTACTGTTTCAAAGATAAATACGTATTAAACATCTTCAAGATGCCTAGTGAAGTGTTTTATTCTAAGAAGGAGATAAATGAGTTAAGAGAAATTATTTCTACTTCCATGTGGGCAGCATATATGCCAACTTTAAAATAATAATGATTTTTGTTGCAATTGGAAGTTCAGATAAACAAAGGTTAGTGTAGACTAAAGAAAATTCAAAACAAAAAAATCTTCCTGTGGATATGACAATTTTTACCTAAGCCTTTTGAGGTGACTATAGATAGAGTGAGAAGATTATTTAATCATGGAGAGCAGGAACATACCACATATACAAATAAACAAAAGATGTATATTTTCTTTAGAGAAAAATGGGAATCAGTTGAAAAAAATCTTGGTTCAAATTGTGGTACAATACGAATGATGTTAAGTCAATGCTATCTCTATTGAATATCCATTATTTTTATTTTTTTATTTTTTTATTTCTTGAAAGAGAGAAAGATAAACAACTACCCTTGATAGGGTCTCACCAGTTGTAATCTTCTCCCAAACTTCCCAGCCAGTCAGATTACAGGCATTGCTTGGCATGTTCACGTAGACCTTACTGCCTGTGCCACTGGGACTGGAACAGGTGTGCCATTTTAAAGAAAGAGATAGGAAATTAGTGATCAGAAAAATACAACTTTTAGGGGACACATATCCTCCAAGAGGTGTTATTTTATTAGTCAAGGACTTGGGAAATAGGTGGCTTTTTATAATACTAAATTGAGAAGAGCTTAATGAAAGGTCTATTTATGGCACTGTGAGGGCTTAAGGAATCCACAAGGGCTGGAGAATCAACCAAGAACCAGCAACAGTGGAATGCTATTACTACCTCTAGGTCTGATTTGGTAAAGGAAAGGAGTGAGGCCAACTGAAACCCATAGAGAAACAGCCATGGATGAGGACCTCCAGATAAAAGTCACAAGCACAGAAGAATGCAAAGTTATTACCTGGTAAGGGCTAGGGTAACTCAATGTACACAGACTACATCTACTCTTCTCCATCTTCCCTCTCCTTTTGCTGGCTCTTGTGAATCCAGTGTTTCTCAACTGGGTCACATTTGGCAATGTCTGGAGACATTTTTGATTGACCAAAATGGAAGAGGGAGTTCAACTGGCATCTAGTGGGCAGAGGCCAGAGGGTGGAAGACAGCCTCTGCCACCTTAACTAATGAAGAATTATTCAGCCCAAAATGTCAGTAGTGTCCAGGTTGAGAGATCCTGTTAAATTAGCCAAATCTACTCGGAAACCAAAAGTGAGGGGTCAAATGAAACAACAGCCCACTGATATCAGCCTCTTCAGACAAGTCACACAGAGAAGAGCCTAGAAAGGATCTGACTACACACAAATGTCAAAGGTAGAATAACAAGCCCATATTGTCACTGTATTTGCTCTCAAAGTGTTCAACTAAGGTTGATTAAAATATAGACATTAAAAAAACTTGCTCTACAGGGAAAAATGTCATTTAGTGCAGCATCCTATAATGTACCATGCTAATTTGAAAAGAAGAAAATTAATTTAGAACTTTATCCTATTCCATAGAGTTATGGCAAAGTAAGAGGAAAAACCATAAACTATACTTGTCTCCCTGGTAAATAGGTCAACAGGTTATAGAATTATTTCAATTTAGTAAACACATTTAATATATTTACTTATTAAAATTAATTCTATATTGAGAATAATTGTGCAACTGATATTTTCCTTTCAAATAGCATTATTGGTTAAATATAAAGGAAATAAAAAACATATGAGAATATAGGGACCAGCAGTTAGTATAATGGCTGTGTCACTGGACTCCCATATAGTCAACTGCAGTTTGAGTCCCAGGCCTGGTGGCTTAAACTCATGCTGGGCACATGTGTGATGTAGTAATTATTATACATGTTTTCATCAACAGATAATCCTCCATTTCTGTGTTCCTTAAATGTTTTGCCTTTCTACTTTTCTCATATTGGTAGCAAAAACTACAGAATAAAGTTCCACTTTCAGAAATGACAGACACCACTCTCATCTTGCTAAAAATCTGACTTCATTTTCTCTTTTTTTTTTTTTTGGGAGAATTTTTTCTATAGCGCACGTGCACTCACCAGAAAGACAGAGAGAAACAAAGAGACAGAAAGCGAGAAATCACTCCCCAGGGGGGATGGCCACGCCGCAATCCCTTCTCCTTCATTCTCCTCTCAGGATCTTGGGCATGCACACACACGCACTTGGCATGAGTTTAAGCCACCAGGTTGGGACTCGAACCACAGGCAAGTAAATGGGAGTCCAGTGACATAGCCATTATGCCAACTGTGGTCCCACCCCACTGTTTTAAGCTGACAGGTCCGAGACTTGAACTGCAGTCAATTAGGTGAGAGTTCAGCGACATAACTATTATGCCATCTGCTGGTCCCCAGAATTAGAGTTTTAGTCAGTGTATATAGAAGTAATAATATAACTGTCAAGACTGATTTTTCACATTTAACAATGATCAGTTTTCCACTGGAAAGTATTGTTGCAAAATACAACCCTTGTAACAACCACTATGTGGCTTAAAAAGGAGTCTCGCCAGTCTAAGACAATCAACTTTATGATGTATATTATTACATATACACACAGTTTAGACTGCTGTATAATCAGTATTTTTTTTCATATATGATTAATTTTAAAAGGTTGACTGTTTGACCGCACCTTTGCCTCAGCTGCTTTGATATCTGAAAGCAGGTGGTGCTGACCCCAGCAATTCAGTCATTATAATCCTGAAATGGCTCATTTTACACCTTCAAAACAAGCCCTTCCATCTCCTCAATTGTGGTATACCATGTGTGAATGCAGACTCTGTGGAATGACTAGTGACTACATAATTTAGATACAAAAGAACAACCATCATAACATTTAGATCCTTATCATTACCTTGCATTTCCTGTGCTTATTTTGCAAGAGCTAGGGAGGCCTATTCTTATATCATCAAAATAAAACCTTTCAAGGTATCAATCACAAAACCTCCAGGTTTGGTTTTGTGTGGGAAGAGTTTGGAGTTTTCTTAGAAGTCCTTAGCTTTTTGCTAGTAATATACTGGGCCAGACTCTCATACAATAGTTAGACAAAATACGTCTTTGATGCTTTATCCTACACTGGCAGCTCATGTCTCCTCATCCTCATATCCCAAATGAAATATTTTTGTTTCCTACCATGTAAAAGACTTTTTAGTTATGTTTTGTTATAACCTTGGAGTAACATATTTCACTCATTCAATATATGGAAAATGTCTATCATGTAATCCAACTGGGAAAGGCAGTTTTCATCAAATCAATTAGACAGAACAATGTGCTATCAGAAGTACCAGACATTATATATATATATTATTTCAAGTACACACACAAACACATACATATGAGAACCTGTCACTTTTGAATACCATTCTTAAAATAGTTAAGGAAGAAAATTAAGATAGAAAGAAGGCTTTTCCTTTATATTTTTCTAGGCTGTGTTGTTTAGGAACATGATAGTTTTTCCTTCTTGGCATATTATCAGAATGAATTGCTGGGAACCAGCAGTTAGTGTAATGGCTATGTCGCTGGACTCCCACGTAGTCGACCGCGGTTCGCGTCTCGGACCCGGTGGCTTACAACTCACGCCAGGCGCGTGTGTGTGCGTGCCCAAGATCCCTAGAGGAGAATGGAGAAGGGATTGCGGCATGACCATCCCCCCTGGGGAATGATTTCTCGCTTTCTGTCTCTATGTCTCTCTCTGTCTGTCTGGCGAGTGCACGCGCCCTATAGCGAAAAACCTCTCCAAAAAAAAAAAAAAAAAAAAGAATGAATTGCTCCTTTTTGTCTCCGTACTAATCTTGCTGCACCAGTTTTTTTTTTTTTTTTTTTGGTGGGGGGAGAGGTTTTTTGCCATAGGACGCGTGCACTCGCCAGACAGACAGACAGAAAGTGAGAAATCACCCCCCCCAGGGGGGATGGCCACGCTGCAATCCCCTCTCCTCCATTCTCCTCTTGGGATCTTGGGCACGCACGCACACATGCCCAGCGTGAGTTTTAAGCCACCAGGTCCAGGACTCGAACCGCAGTGGACTACATGGGAGTCCAGCGACATAGCCATTACACTAACTGCTGGTCCCATGTACCAGTTTTTTTTTAAACAGTATTTAGTACACCTTTTCTTTTTTTATTCTTTATATATTTTGCATCATTTGTTCTGTTCTAGCGATGTCATTAAAAATCATGAAAAAAAGAGAGAGAGAGAAGTAATAACACAGAACCCTGTCCAGTGGGTCAAAAGGATAATATCAGACAAAGACCCTTGAAAATTTCCAATCCTTACTTTCATTGATAAACACAATCCTTTGATGTCTGGAGATTTTTGGAGCCTGGGGCTGAAAACATTTTCCATGGATAGGGAGTATGCCTTCTTTTGAAACATAGTAGAAGGATAATTGTGAAAAGGGAATTGAGAAAGGAGGACTGGCAGCTAGAAATACTTTTCTAGGAAGAACAATATCAGGAAAACATCACATGGAAGTTAGGATTTGAATGTTGATTCCTTTAGTGCTACTGATGCTCACCATACTCAGGAAAGTTTTCAAGTATCTATCCTAAGGTACATACACACTTAAGTTTGAAAGCCACGTTAATAGATCAATGGCCTTTGATTTTTTTTTCTAATATAAAAAGTTTATTTATTCATCTATCACATGAATGTTTCCTAATCTTGGTCAATTTTAATAATATTAATTTAACATTCCTTTATATAACAGTGCTCTGGCTGCTTAGGTTATAAGGGTACAGTAGATTGTATTCGTGTTTCTAATTATCCACTCGTCTAGTGTAAGAGACTTGTTTCTGCTCAGATGTCTTGTATTTCCATAAGTGAAATGTAATTCCTCACACCATTGTCTATCTTGTCCTTGTACTTATTTTGGCAAAGAATTCCTGTAAGTCCCATGGACCTCAGAACCCAGAGTTCACAGACCTCATTAACCTGAGTAAGAAATAAACATTTACTGTTATATTATAGTGATATTTGTTAGTTATATAGCATCTACTACAACAAAAACATACTAATAAATCAAAAATCAAATTAGACAATATGGCTACACTCAAGAGGCTACATTCTGTATATCCTTAGTATATTAAAAAAAAGAATATTTGACCAGTATGTGATCGACAATGGCAATTAAAGGCTCTATCTCTATTCTCTTTGGTACACATTAAAAAGAAAATCTTGTTTGGTTGGTTGTGTGAAACAAAAGTAATACATACTTAAAATCAACAGAGCTTATACCTTCAATTTCTTTGTATTGACCATATTTCTACTTGAAACAATAGAAACAAACAAAACATGCCATTAAACAAGTTATTTTACCTTGCAAGGAAGAAAAGACTTTATTTGGAGAAACAAAGTCTGAACTTGGAATAAAGCACTAATATATACCTAAGTTATGAACAAAGCTTTAAAGTTAAATGAGAACTTTTATAATGTCCAGTGAAACGTCCTCTCCTAGAGTGCAGAGTTTTTTAAACCCTTCTTTAGACTCTCTCTTTTGCCATGTCCATTTACCTCACCTGCGTGCCAAAATGTACTCATTCAACTCACATTGCGGAATGCCTTTGACGTAGTGCCACTATTCTCATATAACTCTTCCCTTTCTGGAATTACAAGTATCGGGGTTTTAAGTTTTTCAATGCCAATTCTAGTACAAGAAATGTTAGAAATAATTCCTTCAAAATTAATACTACCATGTGTCTGGTACCAACATAAGCATTGGCAATAAAGGGAAAAACAAAAAAAAAATAAAAAGAGTTCATTCCATTATACTGTTTACTTTCTAAGAAATCATAAAAATAAGTATTGAAAAGTATACATGCATACACACAGATAATGACAAGTTGGCATTTTACGTTGATTGATAATGAGGATTTTGCCAAGAAGGTGATAACTGAGTGAGTACTCAAAGGAGATAAAGCAGCAAGCCTTACAGATTTCTAAGAACATAGATTTTTGAGTTGAGAAATCAGCATGTGTCAAGGCCCTGAGGTGGGAGCATATCTGGCAGAATAGAAAGAAGGCCAGTGCACCTCAGAAGGAATAATTAAGGAAAAGAGCAGATGATGCAGAGAGAACAGAACCCAACTTCCTGCTACGTCTTGAAAGCTGTTGTTGGACTTTGGCTGTAACCAGAAGCTGTTGGAGGATTTTAATCTGATGTATGCATTAACCTAATTGTCCTCATCTCTGTGTGGAGACTCTTGACTATAGATTTTGAGTTAAGGAGACCTAAGTGACTTTAATGACACTTGAGCAAGTAATTTACATGCTACCAAAATGCATTACAGATCAGTGAAACCTATAGTTGCAGGTATAATACAACACTAAAATAGTATGTAATATTTTTAAATTGCTAGAGGGTACATGGATTCACCAGAGAGAGACAGAAAGACGGGTAAGAGAGAGAATAAAAGGCAGAAAGCACATTACCCAACAGGTAGGTCATCATCACACCACAATTTCTTCTCCTCCATTCCTCCATCCTACAGTAATTTGGAGCACACACGCACAGGTTCCCAGCATGTTTCAAGCCACTCCTCAGTCACTCATGTGGGGATATCCTCACCTAACTAGTAGGCTGTGGGGTCACCCTAAATAGCACATTATTTTAATAATGATTTAATCTATGTCTGGGTTATGGCAATAAGCCTCCTTTATTATTTTATGAAATTCATGAAAATTTTAACATTCATCTCAAGTAACACCCAATAATCCATTATTTGGGTTTTGAGTACAAAATTAATAAGGACTGTGTAAGCTATGTTGACTGTCAAAACATACAAAAATGTTCACTTTTTCCTCCAAATTCTGATGTTAATAGAAAATGGATAAATAGAGCAATGGAATATCTTTCCATTATGAAAATACCATGTTAAACAAAGGGTTTGAATTGTACATTGTAACTAAGCTCCTGATGGCAAAGTTTAATATATTCTAATTAAAGAAAAAAATTGAAGAATTTGCAGAAATGGTATAACAATCTAGAGCTCACATATTTTATTAAAGCCCTCTCTTGTGCGTTTGCAGTTGTGTACATGGTTCCATCATATGGTCAGCAGCTGGGAGTTATGTAACATCAAAGCCATGAAATGTTGTTTTACATAATTTCCAATGCCCTCCTTATGCAAATGCATACCAGTAGCAGAATTATGAATTTAAGTCTTAGATAAATAATGCATTTTCATGCATTCTGAGTCAAATGACCTTAATGTTCCATAGAAACACCAAAACACCTGGGGTATT
Organism: Tupaia tana; assembly: GCA_026018925.1. Classification (NCBI taxonomy): domain Eukaryota; kingdom Metazoa; phylum Chordata; class Mammalia; order Scandentia; family Tupaiidae; genus Tupaia; species Tupaia tana. Next base: position 71,832,070 of record JAKSZU010000004.1, read on the forward strand.
CCCAAGGACTCTACAACTTGCTAAAATCCAAGCGATTGTACAAAGGGTAAAGAGTACAAATAGACCCTGTACATTGAAGGGAAAAAAACTCATTTTGGTGATATACCAGAGTTTATGTCTCAATTCTTCCTCTTACTAGTTTTGTAGTTCATGTCATCTTGAAAGTGGGATAATTAACACTAATCTAGGTTTCACAGCCAACCTAGACTAGAATTATTACTCCTTTTGGGTGGTAATAAACAAATCCCCAAACTCAGTGGTTTATGAAAAGAAAGGTTCTTTCTTACTCAAGTCACATGGCTGGTAGGAGTTGGCTCAAGCTTTCCGTCCTATTGCTGTCTCATAGCCTGCTGGAGAAATCACTATATGAAAAGTTGTGATTAGCAGAACCAGAGTGAAAGCACTCCCGCAAGTAAATACTTCAGTCCAGAAGTAAAACTTGTCATTTTCATTCACAATACATTGGCTAGCACTCAGATGGCCTGGACCAAACTTGATGGAATCTCAAAGAGCTTTCCTACAATGTGCCTAAAAGGGTGAAAATGTAGAAATGCTACATGGAGCATGAAAGACTATGACATGGTTGTTGAAAAGTTATTAGTTCTCTACATAAGTTTTTTAGCATAGTGTTTATGAAGTATTGTAAATATCTGGAAACACTCTTCAGTAAGTGTTGTTGTTATTGAGTGTACACTATTGGTATTCAGTAAGCAAGAAAGGAAAGCTCTCGTTTTATGAGCAGAAGTTGTTTATTTACTTTATAGTTCCTGTTAAGTTTCTTCAGTTACTATATTTTCAAAAGTAGAAGGAATGCTGTTTTTCATTTAAAAAAATTTAAAATGGCATTACCGTGGCCTGCCATAATTATCCAAATCAAATGAAATCTAGAGAGTTGGTCAGAAAATGAAAGGACTTTGAGTTTTCAGATACTCTTTAGGTATTTTCTAGATTAATTAAATCTGGCATGAAAAAATTTTATAAAGAAAGTTTTAAATAATCAATCAAGAGAAAAGCATACAACAATACATTTTCTGGTCCACCTAATCTTTTACAATTTTTTCAGTGACTAGACACAGAAAATTAACTTCCTTTTCCAACAGTTAATGGTGGGGGAAAAAGAGTGGTTTTCATCTTACCTTTTCATTCTATTTTTGATGGGAGAGACAGAATGAACACACATATTTTGTAGTAAATAAAAGCCCCATGTTTTCTAGACTGTTCATAAAGAATAGTATATAGTTGCTATAATGCTGCTATATTTCCAAATGTTTACAAGACTATAAAAGGCACCATTTAATTCCATTTATATCTCTAAATACTTATGTTGAAGAGAAAAAATATGTGCATATCCGAAAGTAAATATCCTGAAAAAATCCTGATAGATGTGTATTTCAATGTTGACCTCCAGATAGATGAGAAGTCATAATCTACAAAGATAGTCAAATGTTATATGACCCAGTGCTAGCTCAGTGCTCTGCAATACTGCAAGCCCTATGGAAAATTAGGGTTCAGTTTCTGGGCTCACTTGTACATGCCAAGTGCACACATGTACTTGTGATCCTGGGTATCTGGGAAGGCTGGGGGAAGGATTGCAGTGTGAGACTCTGGAGGATACTTGTCTTTCTCTCTCTCTCTCTTACTCTCAATAAATAAATAAATAAATAAATAAATAAACTTCAAAAGAAAAAAAGAACCATCACATGTTATCTAGGAACAACTTTTTAAAAATTATTTTATTTAACTATTTATTTATTTATTTATTTAAATTTAATTTGACCATAAAGGGACAAAGTGAGAGAGAGAGAGAGAGAGAGAAAGAGAGAACGGGAAAGTGAGAAAGCAAGCCACCTGGTATGGGACTCAAACTGCAGTTGGCCATGTGAGAGTCCAGAGCCCTCAACCACAATGCCACCTGCCAACCCTAGGAACAATTTTCAGTATATCCATATTATCATAAACCAAATATGATATCCCAATTATGAGTTACCAGTTTTCCTCATAAATATAATTAATTAGACATCAAAAATTATATTCTAAGGGGTTGGATAGTGGTACAGCACTTTTCAAGGCTGTCACATAGAACAGTTCCAAGTTTGTTTAGAGACCACCATGAATATGCCATGTACACATGTGTATCATGATCTGTGGCTGGTTGAACTTGGGAGTGGATTACAGTGTCAGGATCTGTTTGGTATACTGTCTCTCAGTCTCTTTCTGTCTCTTTTACTTGTGGAAGAAATAAAAAAAACATAAACACATTTTAAAACTATAGGACAGAGAGAAGAAAGTATACTACGTCATTGGGAAAGCCAATGGCATATTTTTCCATGTTTTCCTATGACCATGTTGGCTAACCACATACGTAAACCATATATTGGGATGTCTAGAAAGTCAAGATGCTTTTTGGCATAGAAAAACATAGAAAAACACATCAAGACTTTCCCAGCAACTTAATATATCACTGTAAAACTTAAGATAAACATTTGTAAATTTGAAAAAATATCAATGAAATTCCAATAATCTAAGATATATAGATAAAGATATGTGCTCTGTACTTAGGAATGTTTTTGGGGGACATGGCAATTTTTGCTTATGCTATCAACAAAAATATGGGATGAAGTTCATTCTTAAGAGTAAAGAATTATATTCTCCATTCTCTGAGCCATCAGACTTGGAAAACTGACCTGTTAGGGCAAATGTATCACAACCCTTGTCATACAGAATTACTCTGGTAGGGCCCACTTTCCCAGGATCAGTCCAAGTAAACCTCACTATTTTTATAAATATTTAAATGGATCAAAGATTTAAATGTAGAACATAAAAACTGTGAAACTTATAGAAGAAAATATAGGAAAAAATATTTAGAACCTGATGTTTGGTGAAGAGTTTTATTTTATTTTACTTTTTATTTTTATTTTTTAGAATTTTTTGCTAGAGGGAGCATTTACTCTCCAGAGAGACAAAAAGTGAGAAAGGTAGAATATCCCCTGCAAGAAGGATCGCCATGCTTATATCCCGTCTCCTCTATTTTCCTCTCAGGATTTTGGGCATGCATGCATATACACCTGGCTGATTTTCAAGCCACTGAGTACAAAACTCTAACCACAGTGGACCACATGGGAGTCCAACACCTTAACGATTATGCCATTTGCTGGACCCAGGTGAAGAGTTCTTAAACATGACACCAAAAACACAATCCATAAAAAAAAAAAAATAAAATTAGGCTTAAAAATGAAAAGACCCTGATAAAGGGAAGAAAAAATAAATTAGCATGACATAAAATATTTCAAATCATATGTTTGAGAAAAGTACTCAAATGTAGTATGTATATATAACTCTCAAAATGCAACAGTAAACATACCCACACACCAATTAGAAAACAAGCAAAAGATATTGAATAAACATTTTATCAAATAAGATATATGGATGACAAATAAGTACATAAAATGATATGCAACATGATTAATAATCAAGGCAATGCAACTTAAAAAAAATGATATATTGGTCTACAAATATTAGATTTATTTTTATAATTGCGATAATACCAAATTGGGTGAGCATGTGGAAACATTAAATCTCTCAGAAATTGCTTGTGGAACTATAACAGCACAGCCACTTTGAAAAATGACTTGGAAGTTTCCTTAAAATAATACTAATCATGCAACCCAACAATCCTACTAATCCTAGTTGGTTTCCCCAGAGAAACAATTACTCATATCCATGTAAAAATTGTACACATAAATATCCATAGTAGTTTTACTATAATAATCCTAAATTGGAAATAATCTAAATGTGTTTTAAACTGTGATGAAGTTTTCCCATGAAACATTACTCAATGATAAAATTAATGAACTATTGAGGACCAAATGTTGGCACAACAATAAAGTATGATATGCCATGAAGTATTCTCACACTGGAAGTTTCCTGATTTACATCCCTGAGTATGTAGGGTACACAGTTGCTCATGATCTGGGGGTAGCTGAAGGCTGGGGGTGGATCGCTGAGTCAGGACCTTTCTGAGGGTTCTCCCTGTCTCTCTCCTCCACCTCTCTTGCTTATGGAAGAAATAGAAACAATAAGAAAAAAAAAAAAAAAAAAAACACCTATTAATGCACACAAGATGTGGATGGTTCTGAAGGAATTACACTGAGTGAAAAATGCCACTCTCAAAAGGTATGCAGTATATGTATGATTTTATTTACATAATATTCTTAAAATGATAATATTGTAGAAATAAAGAACTAATTAGTGATTGTCAAGGGTGAGGGACAAGGAGACAGAATGAAGGATGACTGTAATTATGAAAAAGTACTTTGAAGGAAATTGGATTTTTTTACAGATTTTAATTTATTTTATTTTATATTGCCTTACCGAGCATACACTCCCAGACAGAGAGAGAGAGAGAGAGACAGAGACAGAGAGAAGAGACAGTTAGAGGGAAAGTGAGAAATCACCCCTCGGGGAGGATGTTCATACATCTCTTTTTCTCCATTCTCCTCCCAGGATCTTGGGCATGCACGCACACAAGCCTGGTTTCAATTTCAAGCCATTAGGTCTGGGACTCTAACCATGGTCAGCCACATGGGAGTCCAGTGATGGAACTGTTACACCATTTGCTGGCTCTTTGAGGGAAATTTTTATACTGACAGAAAAGGTCTATCTCTTAATTTGGATGGTGATTACACAAATTTACATATTTGATGAATTTACACATACAAGTATAAAAACACACACACAAAAATCTGTGAAAGTAAAACTGGCAAAATATAAGTACATTCTGGGAACTGTACCAATGGCAATTTCCTGGCTTTAATACTGTGCTAGTTACATTAGATATTATCATTGTGGGAAACTAGGTGATAGATACATGGAACCTCTCTCTCCACTGTTATTGTGCATTCCAGTGAATTGATTATCATTTTTAAGTAAAAAGTTTTTAAAAAGTAAGGAAGGAATAACAACAAAACAAAATCAATAAAGTTAAGACAGAAATACAATCATGCATTTTTCAATGGTAGGCATACTTTCTGATAAATGTGTCTTTAGGTTATTTTTTTTCATTGTGTGAACATCATAAAGTATACTTAAACAAACTTAGAGATATAGCCCACTATATACCTAGACTATATGACATAGACTATTATAATCCTTTTGTGTAAGTGCCTTTCTTTCATGAGAGAGAGAAAGAGAGAGGTCAAAGTACACTTAATAGTACACTCAATAGAGTTTCACAATCTACTCCCCCAGCCCCAGTCCCCAGTCATCTCAGGCATTCAGGATCATAGACTTACATGCCTGCTGTGCGGGTCAACAGGGAACCAAACCAATGATCTTCCACACAATCTATCACCTTTTGAGAGGTGAGTTATCACTGCACTACTGAGAAGGCCAAGCCTATTATAATCTTATGGGACCATTTTTATATAAGTGGTTCATTGTCAAAAATGTCATTATGGATGGCATGGCTGTATACAAAACCAATTGAAGGCAGTGCAGGCTGAGTGAAAGTAGGAGAAAATGTGGCTCTAGGATACTATGATTCCAGTGCAAGGGGACTAACATGAACAAATGTAATGTTTATGTACCATAGGGTTAAGTATCAGTATCATAGGGTTAAAGGAACTACTCAGAACAAGAAGCTGGCAGGTGGTGTGGTGGTTAAAAGCACTGGACTCCTACATGGTCCATAAAGGTTCAAGTCCTGGACCTGATAGCTTGCTTTCTCACTTTCCCTCTCTCTTTCTATCTCTCTCTGGTCAAAACTAAATAATAATAATAATAATAACAGATAAAATAAAATAATTATTTAAAAAAAAACAGTCCTGTGGCTAGACAAATTTGTTTCTCTGGAAAATAAATCTGATCTGCAGTATATATTTGAAATCAATTCAATATCAAGTCAGTGTAAATAACAAACCAGATAATTATTTCATCTGAAAGGATATCATTATTCTTACTATTGATACTTACAACACTAAAAAACATGTTGATATGTTTTTACAGTTCACAAGGGGTTTTAAGTAAATTATGTCTCATCAGTACTATCAAAGTTTGCAAGTTGACTTCAGTACATACACTGAAAAGTAAACTGTACATTCTGTATTTAACATCTGGAAAAAATGGTAAACCAGATTTTCTGGCTCTAACTTCAGTAGTCTCTCTATTACCAAATGTCTGGCTACCAAAGGCATATATAGATTTACTATGAATATTTTCACTGAAATAAAAAATGAAAGTATTTACAATGAATACTTGCAATGAATTATTTATACTTTTACAATGAATATTTATATTTCTACACATGTGTTGGGTCTGATGCATAATGCTTAATTTAAAAAATATTACATGTACAGAAAAAGCATAATTTCAATGGACTTAGGGCAAATTACTTTGTAACTGAAGAACACTCACATGTGAGATCTTTTACAGCCTTCGACATCTGCATTTGCAGTTTTTTAGCCCCACTAGCTTGAGTATAGCATAACATTTTATATTTTATAAAATAAGTAAAACAATTCATATAAAACATAAATGTGGGCAACTTATGTTATTCAACTTAAATGATTGTGTGTGAAGGAGCAACAGGTGTGATGAGAGCCAGTTTTCCTAAGGTAGAAAATAGAAATAACTGAAACACTCAGAAAATGTCACCAATTCTTTTCTTTAGCTTTTTTTTTTTCCTTTTAAAGTTTTTGCCATATGGTCCATATGCTTGCCAAAGAGAGACAGAAAAAATGAGAGAGAAAGTGGGAAATCACCCCCACCCCGGGGAGCGAAATAACTATGTCACAATCCCATCTCCTCCATTCTCCTTATGGGATTTAGGGCACACATTCACATGTGTCAGAAGTGATTTTTAAAGCCACCAGGTCCAGGATTCAAATCACAATCAATCATGATCATGAAGGAATCCAGTGCCTTAACTACTATACTACCTGCTGGTCATCAAAATCACCAATTCTAAAATTATTTTTATCACACTTTATAATTAAATGTGAAGAACAGAATAGATTATTATGTGGGAGTAATAATTTACTAAAATATAAGATAAAGTAATGAATAGTGTTTTTACACATACACACCATCCAGAAAATAGGGTGGCCACAAAAATACTCTTATCAGATAGATACTTTCTTTAAGTCGCTTCACTGTAGTTCCTGCACAATATGTAATCTCTTTTATTTTTTAGATTTTTGCCATAGAGCTCATGCATTCAGTAGAGAGAGACAAAGAGACCGAGAGAGGGGGAAAATGAGAAATCACTCCCCAAGAGAGATGGCCACACAGCAATCCCGTCTCCTCTGTTCTTTTCTTGGGATTTTGGACATGCATGCACATGTGCCCAGTGTGATTTTTTTTTTTTTTTTTGGAGCGGTTTTTGCCATAGGGTGTGTGCGCTCACCAGACAGAGAGAGACAGAGAGACAGAAAGCGAGAAATCACCCCCCGGGGGGATGGCCACGCCACAATCCCTTCTCCTCCAATCTCCTCTCAGGATCTTGGGCACGCAAACACACGCGCCCAGCGTGAGTTTCAAACCACCAGGTCCAGGACGTGAACCGCAGTGGACTACATGGGAGTCCAGCGACATAGCCATTACGCTAACTGCTGGTCCCGCCCAGTGTGATTTTTCAAGCTACAGATCTAGACTAGAATTATGTAGTCAGCCATGTGGGATTCAGCCACCATAACCTCTATATCTCAGTCTACATGTGACATTTTTTATCTTCACATGTTTCAGTCTTAAACTCATGGCTTTTGATAGAATGTAGCAGAATCAGAAGTCACTGCCACAAAGAGAAGTGGATAATTCAGTTTTTCAAATGTGGTCTGGATAATGTCAAGGCAACCTATCACCACCCTAAGATACCAAATTCAGGTCCTCTGCAGTAAGTGTCACCTCTATAGTATGCAAGGAGGACCATCTGCAACGTAAGTACAAAAAGATTTTTGTATAAAACTTATTTCTACATATAAATTCCACTGCAATAATTTGCTAGGGCCGTTAGAATGCAAGAAATCTTAGCCTTTCAAGATTCACTAATCCCAGAAAACTGTAAATATATAACTCTGTAAATTTTTCATTAATTAATTCCTCATGCCTTTTTACTGCTCTGCAAATGGCTAGTTAGTAGACACCACCAAAAATGTGCACTCATAATTTAATTCATGTTAGTAATAGCAATTAGCTAGCCAATAAACAGCAGAACAAAGAACCAAAGGTGATTCTAAACCTTAACATTATAATAAAGTGTAACAACAAGCGGAGCTAGTAGATTAAGATTACTATCTGAGGTTCAGGCCATAGATGTTAAGATGACCTAAGCATTCTTCATTATAGGAGAGTAAGTTTAGGAGCTTGAGAACACGGACTTTGGGGAAAAAAATCTGGGTGTGAGATTTGTTTCTGCCATTTACTTGCCATGAACCTGGATAATTCATTTTATATCTCCATCAGTTTCTCCAACTGTCAAAAGTAGATGCTAAATAAGATTACATTCATAGAGATGTCATTCAATTTAAATAGCTTCAATTTATGTACAGTGTCTTACAAAATACCTAGCACAAAATAATTTAACTACCCAAAAAATCTTAGCTATTGTGAATCTCGCAGATTCCCTGAGGGATAGGAAAATATAAGATTCCCTAAAGACAATAACTACCCTCTGGTTATTTTACTTCTATTGACAGGCACCTATTAAATCAGATGATATTTAGCAAAACACAATTGAGAAAAATGAAACGACGATGGATTTAAGAGATGAATGTGTTCATATGCAAACATAGGTTCATTCTTTCCAAAATGTGTGTTTATAATTACATAGCTCTGACATGATTTTTCTGTTAGCAAGTTAGAGGTCAACTGACAGAACTAAACTCAGTATAAGGGGTTAATGTTGATTTTGATAGACAATAAAAGTCATTATGAGTCTAATCAGATTATATTATGAAAATTAGTGGACGCTGTTTGTGGAAAATTTGAAGTGCATAAGGAAGGAAATTGGATTTATTTAATAGACTTTATGGCCTGCTATTTTTTATAACTGGACTTTATTTCATGAGCATTTTCCTGTGTCATTAAATTGTCAACGAAATCTTGATTTTAATGGTTGCATAATGAATATAAGGAATTCTGAAAACTATTTACAAGTTGCTTAGCTTTCTGAATCTTACTTTCCTTGTCTGCAGCATGGTGATGATAGTAATAGTTACTCCAAAGACTTATTGTGAGTACTGAATGAGGCAATGCTTGTGACAAAACAGTTGGAGAACTGCAACACACTATACAAACGTTATTGCTAGCTCTGGTAAGCCAATAAGAAAGAGTAGGAAAAAATGTGATGGAGTGGATATTGGGGGAAAAACATGCTTTATCCACTATTTGCTCTTCTATAGGTTTACAGCATTTTCCCACTTCGAGAGAACTAGACTTTGTTATAATTTGTTTAGCTTATGAATTAAAGTGGTTTCCACAGAATTAGAGTAAATCCAAAAGACAGAAGTTAAAGAAAAGTTAAAGGCTACATGAAGGCAGACTAATAATTCAAAGGCAGAAAGATTTATATTAAAAGGTATCCTCTTTTTAAGGACTAAGACAATATTAAACCAGCTTCAAAAATTTTAAAACATTTGTACTTATCATGTATTTCCTGAATTCATTTTAGGTGTATTTTGCTCCAGTGAGTACAAACAAAACAAAGGAATTATCTTTCATTCACTTTTACCCATAAATTTGTTTTTTACTATTTCAGCATTTAAAATATACACTTTTTGAAAATATTTTAATTTTATAAACATGGTTGATTATACTTAAAAAAATAGACAGACCATTTCTCTAAAGAAAAAAGACTTGATTTTATTCCTATTATAGTAAAATACAGTAAAACATGAGAATGGTTTGGGTCTTCTACCTCTTGGGAGGTTATGCTTCAAAAATGTGCAAATACATTAGTGTCACAAACCCAGTTTTATGGATATGTAATATCCATTTATAATATATGCCTTATTTTAGTAAAATCTAATATGAATAAACAATCCTTGTGTTAAAAAGAAATAAATGTATGTATGTACTTTGATGAATGATAGAAAACCTGAGTTTTAGCAACAGTTCTGCAAAGAACAGCAAGCCACTTAATTCTCTCAGCCTTAGTTTCTACTTTTGTAAAATAAATTAGATGATGGCTGTTTAACTCCAAAATCATTTTTTTTCTAATTATACCATATATAAATTCTTATTTTACCTCATTTCAGTATGGTAGGCATTTGTTTAAAATGCCACTCAAATCTCATCCCATGTATACAAAGTTATTGGGAGGTCGGAACATTTTTGCATAGAAAAACATAAAAAAAAAATTTCATGACTTTTCTGACAACCCAGTATTTTGTCAACTGTCACTTGAAACAGAATTTATATAATCTTTCTTCCCTCTCTTTCTCTTTCTCCACCTCAAGCATACATCACATTTTTTTTTAACTGATTTATGTGTTCCTCACTGAACTCCTCTAAATCATGTTTGTATTTCTTTTATCACACCGTCCTTTCTTTTTCAAACTTTCTTCTCTTAAAAAGACATAAAAATGTGTTACAATCCCCAGCTGGAATTGCCTTCATTTTCTGAAATTACAGCTTTATTCTTATGAAGGCTACTTGTGTCAACTCAACATCTCGTTGTAGTTTATGTAAGAAATCATGGTGAAAGATTAAAAAAAGAAGGTTTTGGTTTTTCCTTTTCTGAATATTTTAGAAGAGAAAATAAAAGTATAACAACCAACAAAGAAAATAATGTCCTGAATATCACACATGTGTTTACATTCTGTTTGGGAAACAGAACTTTTAGGGGATAAACATTTAGCAAACAATAAAACTCACACACAGTTGATAAGTCAATAAGTATTTATGGAGTGGCTAAGAGGTAGCTGAGCACACCCATCCTTTGTCGCAAAGTTGTCAGCATAATGAATTGCAGCGCCAGAAACTATATGGCCAACCATGGGTTCAAATCCCTGGTCTGGTTGATCGAAACATGCCAGATATGTGCTGGCAGGCTAGGAAAAGAGGATCATAGCATGACAAACCATATCGAGGGTGGGTGCCTCTCTCTCTCTACCCCTCCTGCGAGTGCTCTCTGTCACGAAGAAAATAAAACTAATGAACTTAAAAACAAAAGTAGTCAGCCAATCATTCAACTATGTGGTCCAGATGAACATTGTAGGAATTTAGAGTAGATAATACCTACACGATCTACTGTGTTTCAGAGATTTTTTTTTCAACATGATGAGCTAATATGAAAAATGCTCGGTATGTTGGCCAGAGATCTAATCAGTCAACTACTTTAAAGACAGCTATGCCTCTAAAACTGACTGTACAAAGACAGAAAACCCTGGATGGAGCAAAAACAGAGAGGACTCACTAGATAAATGAGGCCTCACTTGTCGTCTGAATGAGTGCTCGTACCTAAAGAACTTCCCAAAGGAAAAAAAGGTGACTGTAATGGATTTAAAAAAAACTCTGAGAAAGCATAGAATTTGACATCTGCTTTAATAACCTCTTCAGAGATACAGGTTGCTGTAACAACTCGTTTGGTTTTACATTTGTCCTTATTTATTTCTTAAAGACTTTAAATATGTTAATTATGTTAATTCAGATTAATTTTGTTATTTTTTGGACTCTGATAGTCCTAACATACTATGTGCGCATAGAGAGTTGGTCTAATCATTTCTTTATTTTCAGCCCTCGGCACTTTTAAGCATTTGATAAATTAATCTTGGGGTGGCAGAGAATGTATTCATCTCAGAGTAATTTAGAACCCATTTTAGCATCAAGTGATTTGTTGAATTTCGCTGAGCAGGCAATCGCGGATATGCAGTTTCCATTACTGGGTTGAGGATTGCTCTCATGGTCTCTTTCTTCTTCAAGGTCACATGTGCTCTATGATAAGCAGTGGTGGCCACATTTATTCAGGCCAAGAGACTCCTTTAGGCTCCATCTTTTACCATCTGATTCAAAATCTCCTTTTCCTGTCTGGCTTTTCTTATTTCCACTCAGGGTCTTTATACATGAATTCTTTTTTCCCTTAATGATAGTAAAGAACTTTGAGACTCTACGCAGATTTCAGTTTGGGTTTAACTTCTGAACATCACCCTTTAGATCACCCATTTTGGTGACCTGCCCTAGGCACCCAGGCAAAACTCTAATTAAGCATCTCTTCCCCAATCCCACCCCATCCATAACACAGGTGAGGATAGATCAGGACTCCAGATAGTCAGCATTAAAGAAGCTGACAGGTTTGGTCCAGGACTGTGATTCATCTAACAGCTTGAGGAGACAGAGAAAAAAAATTATTACTTCCCCTTTTCTCAACAATCTGTGTAGTCTCTGAAGTGTTATCAAAATGTCATGTTGTAGCATGTCCCAATGAGGTTTTCTACATGTGACAATCACTGTAAAAGATTTGTAAAATGTTCTTTTTCCTTTTTTTTCCTAATCAATTCATTACTCAGAAGAATTCTAATTCTTTTTTTTTTTTTTTTGGAGACATTTTTGCTACAGGACGCGTGTGCTTGCCAGAAAGACAGAGAGAGACAGAAAGTGAAAAATCACCCCCCAGGGGGGATGGCTATGCTGCAATCCCTTCTCCTCCATTCTCCTCTCTGGATCTTGGGCACGCATGCACATGCACCCGGCATGAGTTTAAGCCACCAGGTCTGGTACTCAAAACACGGTTGACTACATGGGAGTCCAGTGACATAGCTATTATGCCAACTGTTGGTCCCTTCTAATTCATTTTATGATATATTTTGCTGGGATCTTAAGGTTGGTTAGAAAGAGAATTCTTTTTGTTTAATAACTCACATTTTGATTTCTGCATTTTCTCACAGCAAAATATTGCTTGCTTGATTGTTGGTTATGTTTTAATTTTTGAATTTTCTATTATTTTATTATGACTTTTATGTAGGGGCAGAAAGGTGCGATACCTTTCCTCTCTCAGCATAAATATAACGAACATTCCTATAACAACAACAACAAAAACAGGTTAAGAAAGGACTTGCAAAACAAATTTATTTAATTAAAGTTTCATGTGACTTGGTTCTCTTATGAGAGTCTTCAGAATTATGGACTAAAGATTCAATGAAAAATAGACTGCCATGTAGAAGTTCTGATTGGGGGGCTGGCAGGTGGCATGGTGGTTGAAGGCGCTGGACTCCCACATGGCCAGTTGCAGTTTAAGTCCTGGACCTGGCGACTTGCTCTCTATCTCTTTCTTCTCTCACTCCCTGTCTCTCTTCATTAAAAATAGAGAAATAATGATAATAAATAAATGATTCTTTAATTAAAAAAAAGAAATTGTGATTGGATAAAAAGGGAATGATCTAATAGTAACAGACTTAGGGGGGAAATCCAGTCAGGACTATTTAAAATTTCCCTTGGCCTGTATGTCTGATATTCCTTTCTCCTGGATATAGGATAGGAGGTTTCTGGAAAGGGGGATCTTCTGACCCTACTATTGGACAGGGTAGGTCAGAGAATTTGTTTATGAATTTCTTTATGGTCAGTGCCTAGACCAAAAGGCAGAAGAAATTTAGAGTAGTAACTTTAGTTTTTGTAGACGGCTTCGAGGAAAAGAAGTTCAAATTTCTACGACCCAGCTTGGGAACAAGGAATTCTAACTTCTATTGTCTGCTTTAGGGGAGGAGAGGGATCAGAAGAAAGAAGGGCAGAAGAAAGTCAGAAAAATCATGCTTCTTGGGCTGCTTCTGAAGCCTCCAGGTGCCCTTTAGCTGAAAGTGCTCTGAGTATGCCTAAGCACTATACCTTGGGGTATGGTTTGTTTTCTTTTTCTTTTTTCTTTCTTTTTGTTTTTTTTTTTTTTTTTTTTTTTTTTTAGAGAGATTTTTGCTATAAGGTGTATGTGCTTGCTGGAGAGACTACAAGAGTGACAGAAAGCGAGAAATCATCCCTCCCTCCCATTAGATGGGCACGCCACAATCCCTTCTCCTCCATTCTACTCTTGGGATCTTGGACACACTTGCACACATGCCCTACATGAGTTTTAAGCCACCAGGTCCAAGAATTGAACCACAGTCAACTATGTGGGAGTCCAGTGATGTAACCATTATGCAATCTGCTGGTCCCTTTTGGGGTATGGTTTCTGAGCCCCAACATTTATTAACCATATCTTTCCTCGACTCTTTATTTCTGACACTACACTTCAGTAAAGCAGGAAAATCTATTAACACCCTATTCCTGATTTTTTTCTTTTATAAGAAAATCATTAAAAAATGAATTTTTAGGTTAAGGATTTTCTCCTAGTTTTAAACTTTAGAAAATAATTATTTTTCATTCTTTTCACAATCAAAAACATTAAGATTTTTAAACAGACATGAATGCATGTATTGATAACTTTCTCACACTTATGATACCAATATTCCCTGATATCATTTTATTATTATTTTAGATTATTTTAGGTAAAGAGAAATTTTTAGAAATATTACTGATTGCCTTGGAAAAAGCTGTGTGAACTCTTATCTCATGATCTCTCATTTCCCTAACTTCTCCCTAGGTGGGTAACACATCGGAAATGTCCCTAGCTGAAAATCGCTGGCCTTTACACTCTCTCCTGTATTCCAGAAAATATATTTTCAAAGCCCACTGAAACTTCAAATGTGACATATCGCAAATTTGACTCATTATATTTCACCTCTAAATACCACTTTCTGCATGTTAATTTTTTAAATAATTATTTAATTTTATTTATTCATTCACTTATTTTAATTTGACCACACACACACACACACACACACACACACACACACACACAAGGAGAGAGAGAGAAAATGAGAAAACAAGTCACCAGGTCCAGGATTCGAACTGTGGTCGGCCCATGTGGGAGTATTCAGCACATTAACCACCATGCCATCTGCTGGTCCCTGAATGTTATTTCTCATTCTCTAATCCCATTCTTTTTTAATACTATTCCTCATCAGTTAGAAAGCCCCAAGTCATCTTCAACACTTTTTTTTTTTTTTTTTTTTTTTTTTTTTTTTTTTTTTTAATTCTCAACGCCACATCAATTACTGAAAGTTGTCGGTTTGGTCTCATAATATGTTTTAGAATCTGACTTTTCCTGTCAATTTGTACTAGTGCTATCATATTCAAACCATACCTATCACTCATGTTGGCTGTTGTTTAGCCACAAGACCTTCCTTTAACCTTCCACCTTACATGCAACTTTCAGAATTATCTTGTTACATAATAGATTGCCATTCAGTTATTCACCTACTTAGTCTTTTTTTTTTTCCATTCAGAAAAAATTAACATAACAAATTTTATGAGCCTTAATTTGATTTTGCTCTCCTTTTCAGGTTGTTACCAGTAAATGCTAGCCATGAGTATAGTTCACTCATTACAAATATATAAATTCCTTAGCAAATCTGTTGTGTACTGCCTTTATTGCTCACTCCATTTTATATATCATTTCTTGTTTACTTATCTATTTTCTCTCATCATTGCCTAGTATAGTGTATAACTTAATTATCATGATTAAGTTATGCCACTAGATAAAGCTTATAGAGTTACTCCTGCACACACCCAAACCTGAACTACCTGGCTTCAAAAATCTTCCTGTGTTCTTCATCAAACATTAAGATAAATACAGACTCCTCAGCATAGTGGCATTTTCTGGATCCTACAATGCTTCAGAACTGAATTCCACCATGCTGTGTTGAGGAACACTGATGTCTACGGATTCATAGAGTAAGTCATATATTTTAACTTATGTGTCTGTATATTTATTCTGATATTTTCAAATGTGCTCTGTTCTGAGGACTACAGCAATTTCCATAGCGAATAAAAGTTGTGTAAAGCATAGGGTTGGATAAATTTGATAAGCAGGATATACCATATTCTTCTAAAGATCTTGATTGTACAATTATTCAAACAGGAGTATTTCTCAAACTTGCAGATTATAAGGTTCACCTAGAGTATTTATTAAGTCAGACTCTCAGAAAAGAATCTAAAGAATGACTCTGGGGACCAGCAGTTAGCATAATGGCTATGTCGCTGGACTCCCATGTAGTCGACCGCGGTTCGCGTCCCAGACAGAGGACTTTAAACTCACGCCGGGCGTGTGTGCGTGCGTGCCCAAGATCCCAAGAGGAGAATGGAGGAGAAGGGATTGCGGCGTGACCATCCCCTCTGGGGGATGATTTCTCGCTTTCTGTCTCTCTGTCTCTCTGTCTGGCGAGCGCACGCGCCCTATAGCAAAAACCTCTCAAAAAAAAAAAAAAAGAATGACTCTGAATGAGATATCTGAAGTAAGTACATAAAAATTTATTTTTATTAAGTGATCTAAAATAATTTTATAATTAACAAAATTTGAGGAACAATTGTTAAAATTTATGAGACATCTGCAATATAAAAATACTTTTTAACTTTATTTAACTCAGTATTTGTCAAACATATTTAGGTATTAAACCTTTATAGCCGCTTATTCTCAGAAAACACCTTAAAAAATGTTGACTTATATAAAATTCTTTTTCCATCTTGGGAAATTTCTGGATATCCTTCAACACACCCAGCTTGAAACAATTTTCTCCATAAAGCCTCTCATAGTGCCAGTGTTAGTATTATAACTTTTATCTAATCACATTATATTTATCTAGCCCTCATGTATTATATTAATAATTCAATTTTCTTCTAATTTCTAAGCAACATGAGGGAAAGGAACATGCTTTAGTCATCAAAATGTATCAACGCATATATAAAAGACACATACTTTATATCACAAATGTATTTGAGTGAGTGAAATCATGAATAGCTTCATAAATAAATGCCAAGATATCATCAGGGCTTCTAGACTAATTATAGATCAGTCAGCAAAATAGAATCACTGATAATAGTCAAATTTCAATTATGTTCTTCATACCAATATAACTCATGACTGGGGTATATATTAATATAAAGTACTCTTCACATGTAATTTTAGAAAAACATTATTCCATTCACCATGCCAAATTTCTCTTCTACATTTTTTTTTCTCTTTGATCAAATTTTTCTGGAATGTTTTATCACTATAAAGTAGAATCAGTAGAATCAATTCTTTCTCCCATTGTAATTTTGAGCATTTGCCACAGTTCTGTTAAACTTATAACTTAAGTATATATTTAGATTTTATAAGAGAGAAGAACACTTCTATGAAATATTGGGTCATCAGAAAAGTCATGATGCGGGACCAGCAGTTGGCATAATGGCTATGTCACTGGGCTCCCACATAGTCAACCATAGTATGGGTCCTGGACCCGCTGGCTTGAATTCATGCTGGGTGTGTGCATGTGTGCCCAAATTCCCAAGAGGAGAATGGAGGAGAAGGGATTGTGATTGCGGCATGGTCATCTCCCCTGGGGGTGATTTCTCACTTTCTGTCTCTGTCTGTCTTTCTGGTGAACACACGTGCCCTATAGCAAAAATCTCTTCAAAAGAAAGAAAGAAAGAAAGAAAGAAAGAAAGAAAGAAAGAAAGAAAGAAAGAAAGAAAGAAAGGTCAAGATGCATTTTTGCATAGAAAAATACACCATGACTCTTCCAACTACCCAGTATTTGCCTATGCAGATGCTTTATATAAGGTACAAAAAAGCTGAGTTCAGTATATAATTACGACAATAGTTTCTTAAGTGTCTCATTGTGAACTTGAAATATGAGCCCAGTACTTTAAAAATTTTAACAATTAGTTTGACCTTTTATATACTCTTATTAAACATTTATTGACTAGATCTTAGCACAAATGAAGGGGAAAAAAAGACCTAGAAATAAACATTAATTGAATTGAGATATTAAGAAGATTCTTAGCAAAAGAAGTAACTATACTATGTGTTAAAATCAAATGTTTACTATTCTGGGGTCTTTTTTTCCATTATAATTTTTATATAGCTACCCAAAACAATATGCAAGTATAATTTTTCCTTTCATATTTTGTAGAGATTTAGCTTAATAACCTATTGTTAATGTTTCAGTTTAGAAAATATTTTTAGAAGACAATGTAGTTTGATCAGTAAATATAGTCCATTGTTTTGATGTTTATTAAAATAGTTTTAACTTTGGAGACTTTTGTCAAAAAAGTAATAATCCAGAATTTTTCATTTTTAGACATCAATATTTAACCTTTTCAATGGATTCTCAAAAATGCTACATTAACCTTAAAGAAATGTGTGAATATATATTCTCAGTAGACATGAATTAATACCTTCATCAAACACATAATTGTTTCCCTAAATTACTAGACTATCTGATTTTGAGTAAAAAGGCAGTTGTATCTGCTTTTTTAAAACTGCAGAATTCAGGTTACAACAAAAATTTGCATGTAGATGTCAATAAACCTCTGTTGATAGTGGCTATCAGCCTCATTTAACTACTGTTAAGTCACCTATATGAAACATGGAACCCAGCAAAAGAGTTATCCTGATCTATGACACAGAAAATAAATAGTGATATGAGAGATTGAAACTTTTTTTTCAAAAGAGTTAAGAGCTAAATGTAAGATCCCTCATAAACAGCAAAGACTTCTGAGTTATTTCCATATAATCAAAAGGATTTTTCAGACTAGAACTTCATTGCATTGGTTCAGACAAAAAATGTGACTTATTTGTATATCTTTAGTAGTACTGTATTTGTGATATACCACATATGTGCAATGGTAGCCAACACGTACACATAGAAGCCACAAACAAGGAGAGGAAAAAGCCACATTCCATTTTACAAGTGTAAGTCCCTGAGCCTGGTTCCTTAGTGCATTGAGGATTCACGCTGAAGAGAGCTCACGGAGGTCTGTCAATCTTTTGTTTCTCCTCTTTTTTTCTTTTCTTTTCTTTTTTTTCTTTTTTAATTAGCATTTATTTTTGGCTGGTGCAAGGAACCACTGCTGAGGGCTGCAAGGTCATGAGAAGTCACTGGTGGCATTCCTATCAGCAGACTTCAGGTTACTGAAACTCTTATTCCAGTGTTCAAGACTCTATTACCCAATTCAGGTGTGGTCAATTTCCTTCAGGTTTGATTCACCAGTTCTTATTCATGGGAAAATCTCTGGTGTTTTCCCCAAGAATGGATAGCAATTCAATTCAATCTCAGCCATCTAATTTGTTATTAAATTATCTGGCACACCATGTCACTGAGAATTATATTACTGGATTCCTGAACTTCCTATTTCCTTTTCTTTTTTTCAGACTATTTTATGTTAATCTTGCACTCTGTGGAATAAAATATTTATTTTACAGCAACACTGTACCCTTATACAAGCATGTATTACATGCTCCGTTTGGCATCACATGAGTTGGTGCCTTAGAAATCATAAGGAATTTTTCTTGATTCTTGATATTTACTATTTAAGAATACTACTCATAAGTACAATGTCACTTTAAGTTTAAACTCAGTCTTGAGTGAATTTTTTAGAAATCCCTGGAGCTTTACTGACTTATATAAAAACTGTATTAATGGTAGTTGGAAATTTGAAGTGTTTTTCTTTTACTGATTCTGATTTTGTATTTCTCAGTCTTTATACTCTGCCCTTATGCTTTTTGTACAGTCTTGTTAATACTCTAACTGCGTCATCTAATTTGAAACAGACTTGCTGCTGTTTTCAACTATGTTCGGTTTGTGGGTTAAATATATGAGATAGAAATAACTGTACAAAATGTGAAAGTCTAAGACTAGACATTCCAGCTAGGCCTTTGCAGCCAGGAATGTGAGTAGTCTGGGCAGGAATTATAAACCTGGGTTATTTTAAAGTAATAATCAATGGGTGTGAATCCTGAATTTAGTTGTTCATCTATTTAATTTATATTATATTAAAGGCTGTGTTTCAAGAAGAATGAGGTTGGAGACTGTTAGACTAAATGAACCCAGACACAAATACTTTCAGTGTGTGACGTAAGACCAGACACACCAAGAGTAAGTGATGCAGAAGGAAATGTGGCTCACCATCTTCCATCCTAGTCCATCTGTTAATCTCTGATGTCAGCCACTTTATTTTAGTTGGGAAGGAAATAGGAAATTAGAGTGAGTGAGCATACACATTTGTTCAAATAAGAAGACTCTGAAACAGGATGTACATGCTGTGGTTAATAACAGCAAAACACCCCTCCGTTTACTATTCCTGCCCAGACTAACTTACATTCCTATGTGGACGGCCTCGTTGGAATGTCTCATACCAGTAACCCTGCAGGCAGAAGTGATAGACATTGACAGAAGAATGACTTCCACATGCTTTCAATATGGTGGAAGTTTCAGGTGACAGACTGATTTCCATTGGCCACTCTCATAGTTTGGGTGGGGCACCATAAGAAATACACTCTTCATAAATCTGTATCTGTCCTTTAGGGCAAAAAAGGTCAAATAAAACTTAAATGGTGAGGTAACCACAAGTCAGCAGACCACATTCAGCAGCATGTGTGCCAATTCCAAACAGCAGAACAAATGATTAAAACAAACGAATGAATTAAGGTGTATAAAAATTCTTTTAATGCTACTTTATTTACTAAGTAACTTCACTTCATAGAACTACTTCTATACTAAGAACTGCTGCTGGAAGAACAACTCCCTTTTAGGACACAAAATAAAAGGCAGCATTATAGTTACACGTTCTCTACCATTGGGACAAATGTGCACATGATGTTTCTCAAACCAAACATACACTAGAATACCCACGACGGTAACAGACTGTGCTATGCAGCAAATCTGGGGCACTGAGTCATGTTAATTCCACTTCAAAGAAACAAGGTAGTTTAATGAAAAATGTTTGGTCTAATGAATCAGTCTACATTTCACAGCATGTGTACTCTCATTTCTCCAAACACAACCTGACTAAAGCTAGGTTCTTTGCGTAAGGACCAGTAGACTGGTTCACCTATCTTGGGTTTTAAGATTTGGAGACATTTAGTAACATGCACAATATTACACAGTCAGAGACCTGAGGAACTAACAGGGTGTTAGTTTACTCCAAAATCTTTATGTTTTTCCTAGTTTCCTTATTTTAAAAGTTATGATTCAATCCCAACTCAGCACTAACCATATTCATGTAAACTGCTACCGACTTTAGGACTCCCTCACCAAGCTCTTGCTTCTCACTAGATCAAGGATACAGCAGAATACTGTTTTTATTTATAACTGGTCTCAAAAACCCTATGTTGGCACCATGGCAATCTGAAGTTGGTTCTCAATTCTATGAATTTACTTATTCCTACAATTAAAACCCATTAGATCTACTATGGGCCATGAAATTAAAGTGAACTTGATCCCTGTATCTAGGCTCAAAAAGTTCAGAGAGGGCCGATAGGTGGTGTGGTGGTTAGAGGGACTGGACTCCCACATGACTGACCATGGTTCAAGTCCCAGACATGGTAATTTGCTTTCTCATTCTCCTCCTCTTTTTCTGTCTCTCTCTGGTCAAGTTAAAAAAAATAATAATAACAAAAAATAATAATAATGACAATTACTAAAATTAAATGAAATAATTCTTTTAAAAAAACAAAAAATATTTACAGAGTAGTCAGAGACAGACAATAAAATGAAAAATTAAAATTAGTTACCCTACTGGATAGCTGGTGGTTAAGGCAGCTAGATCCCACATGGCTCATTGCATGGTTAGGGTTCAGACCCAGAGGCTTGCGAAACACATCAGGTACATGTGTGTGCATTCCCAAATTCCTGAAAGGACAGTGAAACAGAGGAGAAGGAATTCAATGTGACCATTCACCACGAGGGATTGGGGGCCTGGGGCATAGGGAGGCTTCCTTTTTAACTTTCCCTCTCTCTGTCACTGGTAAGCCAAATCCACTGCTTTTCTCAGTCAGTAAAAAGAGAGGCAGAGGCTGGAGAAGAAGGGAGTTTATTTCTGCAACTGGGTTACAGAGAGGCAGTCAACAAGTACCACCAAACTATCTCAAAAAGCTCAACGTATGCTCAGGATTTTTAAATACAAGATACAAACACATACAAATCACTCCTCACTACAGTCAATCAAAGTCAATTGCTTTCACTTGAGCAATTATCCTGACTCCTGTTTTTCTTCCAATATCCACTACTCCTGGTGTCATCTGACCATTACTCAAACAGACTTCGCCATGATTCATCTCTTGGTCAGACTATTCTTTCTAGAGGTCTTCTTAAATTTCAATGGCTGCAGTACTGCTAAACCTGAAGCTAGTCTGCTTCATTTCTCTCTGTCTCTGTCCAGTGAGCACGTGTGCTCTCTAACTTTTTTTTAATTAAAAAATTAAAAATATAAAAAAGAATTACCTTAATATGTAAACTGTTTTTATAGAAAGAGTAAAATTCTAATTAAAACTAGCATTTAATATCTAGCAGAAATAAGAGAGTCAATGAACCACAACTGCCAAGGAGCCATCAGGAGAAAGTAGAGAGGTGAAGGCAGGGCCAACCACCTTCTCTATGTCCCTTTCTTCATCTATAAAATAGAAAATTCAGTGGGTATGTCACCTCAGTGTGTTAATATAGATCCAGTTTCTTGCACAATGATCAGTACTATACATTTAATTATATCATTTTTATTCTATGAAATAAAAATCTGTATAATTGGAAAATTATATCTGTAAAAAATTGTTAGACTCTTTGGGACCAGTAGATGATATAATGGTGACATCACTGGACTCCCACGTAGTTGACCGTGGTTTGAGCCCTGGACTCAGTGGCTTAAATCTCAATACTAGGAGTGTTTGGCTGGGGGCATGCCTAAAATTTTGAGAGAAGAATGGAGGAAAAGGGATTGTGGTGTGGCAATCTCCACCTGGAGGGTGATTTCTCACTTTCTGTATCCCTTTGTCTCTTTGTCTGGTGAGGGTATGTGCCCTATAGCAAAAATCTCTCTTAAAAAATGGTTAGACTCTTGTCCCACTTTCATTGAACTATGCAATGGTAAATAAAACAATAAACCTGCCAATATCTTTTTTAGGAATGATTTTATCTAATTGTATTCATCATTTTTGTTATGTTATTTTATTATTATTTTATTTTAATTTGGTCAGAGAGAGACAGAAATAGAGAGGGTAGGAAAGTGAGAAAGCAAGCCACCAGGTCTGGGACTTGAACCTCAGTCAGCCAGGTGGAAGTCCAGTGCCCCAACCACTTTGTCACCTGCCGGCTTCTATTGTTTTAAAAATTATGTATATGTTTGAAAATATATAAGTAATATTATCTCTAAGTAGCTATTTGTATTTATTCTTAATAGACTACTTTTAATGGACTCTGAAAGTGAATTTTCAAGAATTTTTGTTCCATATCTCTGAATTCTCCTTACTGGTATTGCAGACACCTGAATATGTGCATATTTTGGGAATAGATATCTTACATGGTATCTGGCACTCTTATCGATCTTTTCACTATTTGCAGAGCTACACATTGGAGAAAATATGCTTAAGAGTGTTGGCCAGTGGCTTTGCAATGAAAGAATATAATAGAATGTGGATTCTATTCCTATCTCTGGCAATAACTTGCTTATAATCCCAGATAATCCTTGATTTAGGCCCGATATTTATTCAGTAAGTGATAGCTAAGAGTAAGGCACTAAGCTAGGTATTGTAGGAGTCTGGAAGCTGATGAGCTATGGCATTCTTATTTAAGAAACTGGCAGTCTAGCAAAGCAGATAAGATTAACACGACAATAATACTACCTATATATTAAGTGTGATAGAATCTATACAAGTGAAATGCCAAGAGAGCTTTTTAGGAGGAATATGACTTCCAGCAGTGGATACCAGGAATGGCATATTCGAATACAGTATAGAAACACTTCTCTTCATTGCATAATGCATTATTGAACCTTTTTCAGTGATAGAATGTCTTAATCCATTTTCTGCTAGAATAATAGAATGCCACAGATTGGATAATTTATGAAAATAAGAGATTTCTTTCTTACAGTTATGGCGAATGGACTCTCCACCATCAAAGTGTTAACACCTGGGGAAGGTCTTTGTGCTATGTCATGCCATGGCAAAAGGTAGAAGGGGAAGGGAACATGTCAGAAAGAGAGAGACTAGAGCTGAACTCATTCTTTTTATCAAAAGCTCATTCTAATGATGGCATTAGAAGATTCCTGAGGGCAGAGCCTTCATAACCCCTTAAAGGTATCATCTATCTATCAATGCTGCTGCATTGAGGATTAAGTTACCAATACATGAACTTTGGGGAACATATCAAACCACAGCATAGACTTTTAGGTTATGTTACAGGAAGTACAATATAACTGCTATTTATTTTTTTTTTTTACTGCAATAATTGAAATTGTAGGACTTACCATAAAATATATTCTTGTTCTTCAAACTTTTAGGAAGCACTGAACGATGAGTGCCAGAAATCAGTAGATAGGTATAGATTTCATAGTCATTCAAATATGTACTCTCCTATATAACCTTAGTATCTCACATTAAAAAGTCTGTAATTGTTGACCTAAGAGTATATATTTTCACATTATAGCTTGAAAAATGACCCTTCACTAATTTAAGATGAAATTATGATACTCTAACTGGCTATATCATTCACCAAATTTCTCTGCCATTTTGTCACTCAAAAATAAAGCAGTTACCTTCAGTACTGAAAGCATACTTTCTTTCAAAGCTATAAAGATTCTGTATTAATAGAATCCCAAACATTCCATAGTGGTGGCTCAACATGCTGAAATGTGAGTTCAGAAAGCTCATTTTGATCTTAACTGTTTACTCTGATTTTCAGCAGGGGATGCTTAACAAGGGCCCACAGTTCAGTTTTTAAACTGTGGCCCCGTTAGGAACCGCAGTGAGGTTAACTGGCAACTTTCAGAATGCCAGGGAGACAGGGCAAAGGGTTGTTCCTGACATTTTTCAAATGACTTGCTAAACAGAACTCTTCTATTAGAGTTTTGAAAGGGGGTTTCACCAGATACAGATTAAGAGATTCAGAGGTGGGGTGTTTGCTTTTAACATGCTGGAGAAATGCATTTACTGGAAGGATCAAGAATTAGGAGAAAGAGAAGAAAGGAAGATGTAGAAAAAGAAAGGTGTGGAGTAGTGAAAAACATAACAAATAACATTTTTTTATAGAAGTGTCACACTTGATAATTTATGGAAAAATACAAAAACACCATATTTAGACAATGGGCTTTCTAAAGTAGAAAAGATAAAATATGACATTAACCCAAATATTGAATTTTACCTCTGCAAGTAGCAATCTCATATTCCAATATGTAAGGCACTCACATTTAACAGGACAGGACAAGTGAATATTTGAATAGTACAACACCAGTCCATGGAAAACTTGCTCTATTAATTATCTCTTAGTAAGACTTTCTTCTCATACATTGGCAAATAGCCTAAAGCCATACATTTTATTATTGAATTGTGTGTTTAGGAAAGGTTTGCATTGAAATGATTTTCTTACAGAAATGACTAATTCTGTGGCCAGTTCTGTGGCCTGTGGTTGAGACAGCGGATCCTGCATGGCCGACTACACGGTTCAGTCCCAGACTAGAGGTTTTAAAAGTACACCAGGCACATGTGTACGTGTGCCCAAAATGCCAATGAGGAGGGAGAGATGGAGGAGAAGGGATTATGGCATGAATGTTCCCCACGAAGGGTGCTTTCTCCTCTCCCTCTCTTTGTCTCTCTCTGGCAAGTACATGTGTCTTATTGTAAAAAGAAAGAGAGAAAAAGAATGAAAGAAAGAAAAATTATTTCAAATTACTAATTCTTTGAATAGCAACAGGCAATCATGTGGAAATTGCCTCTTTCTCCTACCTTATGGAAATTGTGTATCTACTTCACCAACCACAAGAAAACTTCTCTTAGAGAAGATCCTATAATTGATGTACTTTAACTTTCTTGGCATTTACTATAATAGCCAGCACATAGCAGGAATTCATTTAGTTGATGAATAGAATTGAAATGTTCATTGTAGCAGAAAATACTTCTATGCAAAAACCATCAGTAACAGATATGAGATGTAACACCTTGTCTAAAATGAGAAGAGCCACAGTTTAAATATAGTCCTTCTAGGGGTCTTCTGAACAGTGTCTTTCTTCACAGTTTTATCACAAGTTATGAAGTTCAGCTTGAGAAAAGTCACAAATGAAACATGTTCCCGGCTAATTCAACCATGGAAAGCAAACGTGGCAACTGAGTTTTGGAACATAGAGGCTCTTTCATCCACCTGACCAATGTAGCATTATCAGTTGACAGACTCATTATCACATGGTTATCAACTTACTCAAGCAAATGAACATTTTATGACTACCAAGCAGTCATGGCAGATGTTAACAGAGTTTGTCAGAGAAATTTAAAATATCTATGTACAAGTTTCTCATTTCTTCTTACAAACTGTTTTCACTCTACTGATATGAACCACAGGAATAGTTACGTCCTTTTTTTTTTTTTTTTTTTTTTTTTTTTCCTTTTCATAGTTTGGATCAGTAGTCACTGCAAAATAGTTCATTGCCTTCCAGACCTAGCCAATTTTGATAAGGTGCAAATATTTACTTGGCATATGTGGGGTGCAACAAAATCAATAGTTTTTATTCGTATAGAAACATGATTGCTAAAACAGGCCAAACATCAATTTAGAATAGTGCCATAAAATAGCCTATATTTTTAATATAGAATTTTTAATAAATAATCTATATCTTGTGATCTCTCTAGTAGAAGAAAGGAGTGAATACTATTTTTATGACTTTAAAGGAAACATATAGCTCAATAAAGTCTAAATAAATAAGAAAGTGTTTTTAACTTAATTTTCTTTATTTTCTCTTGATTATTTTATGTTTGTGCACAGTCTTTGAGGCAGGCAAAGTTGAAGGGTTAAAGATAGAGCAGAGGGAGAAGGATCTGTATATATTTCAAGGTTTATTTAGTAAATACTTCTGAGGAACCTAGTGTGGACAAGCAGAGTAGACACAGCTTTGAATCAAAATTGACCTGGATAGGCCAGCCAATGGTGTTGATGAAAGGCAGCTGGATCCCACATGGCTAACAGTGCTCTGTGTCCCAGACCCAATGACTTGAGAAATACTCCAGGCAAGTGTGTGTGTGTGCCCAAATTCCTAAAAGAGGGAGAAAAGGAGAAGGGACTGTAGCCTGACCATTCCCCATGACTTTTTCTCTCTGGCAAATATACACATTCTCTGGGAAAAAAAATAAACACAAACTGACCTCATCACTTACACTTTAAAATAAGTAAAAAAAAAAAAAAAAAAAAAAAAGTATGCTGTCAAATGTTTTATGTTCAGATTTTCATATTATCTCTTATTTGCCAGTTTAATTAAGATGAAGGACAAAATTATATCCAAAATTATATCCCTTCATTGTGGATATCATCTCTCCAGTTGATAGCTTTTAGTTGCTAGCATCCTTACACAATAGATAGGGCCTTAGAAACTAAAACTAAGCTTATGAAACTGAGTTCTTGAAGCTAATAGGAATTCCATTAAAAAAATACATTTACACAAGAATGATATCTGAGTTGAATTTCCAGAAGTATGTATTTCTATTCATTGAATGGAAATCAAACTAAGATGTGTTTGTTGTTTTAAAAGAACTAGTAATCCAATAGTCCTAAAGAGAAATCTTCTCTTAGTGGGTAGTTAGGGTAATTTTACATGTTTACTTCTAAATTAATAGTCACTTATTATGTAATCAAGTACAATCCGTTATGAGTTCTTTTATATTTCTTAAGTAAATAAGCCCTTTATTATTGTTCTAGCTGTGGTAGGCAGACAGATGTTGAAGTTCCCTCTCACCCAAGTAACTTTTACCTCCTAATGTTCACACCTTTGTATTATCCTGTCCTCTTCAGTGTGGAGGACCTGTGATTGCGTCTGACCTGCCAAAGTATTAAAACTGGTGGCCTACCATTCCTGTGATTATATTACACTATTAAGATTCTTTCTTGATAGTAGACTCACTCTAGACATTGTCCTTAGTTCCTAGGTGAAGTATAAGATCATGTTGGGAATGTTCTTATGGCAAGAAACTGGGGTAACCTCTACTAATTGCAGATGATCTCTCGTTGTCAAGATGGGGTTTCTAGATGAAAACCAGGACAAAGTCAGGCTGTTTAGTCCTATGACCAAAAGGAAATGAGTTCTGCAAGCAACTTGAGTGAGCTTGGAAGTAGATTCTTCCCTTGAAGTCTCCAAATGAAACACCAGATTATGGTCTGTGGAATCCTAAACAGATGACATGACTAAACTGCGGACTACTAACAGAAATTTTGAGATAATTGATGTGTTTCATTTTAAGATGTTAAATTTCTGGTATTTGATCTGCAGCAATACACAACTAATGAACTAACTATTCCACAATAACTTGCTTAAAGTCTAAGTGTATTAATTCATATGGATTAGACAATAATTCAGTTTTGCATTGGACAAATATTTATTTAAAGCCAGATACTCTTTTAGTTACTATAAACATAGTAATAAACACAAAAGGTAGAATTGAAATGCTCTAATGGGGACATTTTAATGATATTTAATGTTATCACAACATAATTACAGTTGTATTAAGTGTGTAACAAATGACCTACCTTGGCCAGGGACTTAGAAAAACTTCCCTCCATGGTGTGCTAATAGATGCTTAACAATAGGTTTTTGGAAGGAGGAATCAGAGCAAGTCCTGATTTTATAATAAGAGGGAACTTCAAAAAGTTCAAGGAAAGTGGAATTAAAATATGAATTTATTTTGGCTCAAAACTTTGGAAATTGACTCAGTTTTTCATAACACATTTTTCAAGAACTCTCATGATCTCTTGTATTTACTTGTTTTTGTGCTATAAACACCCCCCCATAGTCCATTTTTAAGATACCAATATGATATTATTAAACACAGAGTTGGGAAGGAATGAACATAATCACCTTTTGCAACCAGGTTTAGCAGGCTTCAGCACAAAACTATGCTTCGCTAAAAAAGTGACAGTTTAACTGAGTGCGGAAGGATGAATCTGACTTAATTAAAGACAGGAATGTAAAGCTTTCTAGAAAAGCAGTCAAAGTAGCAAAGACCCTGAACCTGGACTGGTTTCCTTGTTCAAATAACTGAAAGAAGAATGTGGCTGCGACCGAAGTTTATAAAGTGAGAACAGGGATTAGGTGTCAGCCTGTTTAAAACAAGAAAAAGTGCAGTACAGTTCCCTGAGCTCTAAGGACTCCAGAGTGAACCAGAGACACAAATTCCTACCTCAATATGCTCCAGAGTCCTGTACGCACTGTTAAGAATTTTACAGTTTAGCCTAGTAGTAAAATAAAACTATTGGATTAATTCTGGCAAGAAAATAACAATTATATCTTTAAAAGATGACTATTATTTGAATAAATTAATTTTTAAAAAATATGACTGAAATTTTTAAAAAAGACTATTACAAAGAAAGCAGTTCAGAGAGCATTGCCTACCTGTGTGTCAGTTAATTTATAAAATACAGAGACTTCAAAAACTTTGTGAAAAAAATGAATTAAAGTATGTATTTATGTTGGTGCAAAAAAAATTAAAAGCCACACTTTTTTCAATAATATGCATTTCCATGGACTTTTTGAAGACCACTCATAAAAATAATAATGGTACCTTCATTATGATTGTTTTGAGGTTAATTTAATACATACAAATTATCTAGAAAGGTGGTTAGAACATAGACAACACTTAAGAAATTTTAAGAACTTTTTTCTTCTCTTGCTTTCCTTTCTCCTTTTTTTTATTGTTATATAGAGAGGTAGTTTGTGGTACAGATAATGAATTTGAAAGTTGCCTTATGAATAATGTTGGAACTCATAGAAGGCAATAGTCCTAAAGAGACAATGGTAAGTAAAGAATAAAAGAAGATCTAGGTCAAAGCCATGTGAAGGCCCAAACTTTAAAGTTTCCAAAGGAACTTTCTACTTTTGGCAAAAAACTTATGTCATAAAGTATGGAAGTGACAGATTCTGTCTACAAGACTATATTGAGGTAACACCTGGATCACAGAACTCATTTCTAAGGTCGTCATTATTAGAAATATGTAGAAAAACTGGATAGAGTTCAGAGAAGAGTAATGAGAATGACTAAAGACTTGAGGTTGATGGATTTATGAGAAAAGATTAAAAACCAAAACAGGCTTCAACAAAGTCTATAGGGAGATGGGTATAATTAATCCCCTAGAGTTTCAAAAGAGTAGCAAACATTGCCAGAAAAATAATTCTTTTTCTCGGGTTGAAAAAAGAAAAAGGAAAAACATTAGATTATCAGCTCAAACATTAGAAGAGAAAATCTAGACGTTGAGAATGCTTATTTTGTGAAAATCTATAGAACATTTCTATGTGGATAAAAATCACATATTTGATGAAAATCTCTGCAAGTCTACTTTCAGATCATGAGGACAGAAATTTGGATTTTTTCACTGATTTAACATCAATATCTGGAACAGTGCTTGACACAAAGAAGGTGCTTAATGAATATGTACAAACATTTTAGAAAAAGAAAAGAATATTCTCAAGGCTTTGTTTTTCTTTTAATTTCACCAGTGTCAAAGGGTATGTACTCTTACCAGAGAAACAGAGAGAGACAGAAAGTAAGAAAGCACCCCCTAGAGGGAATGGTCACACCTCAATCCCTCCTCCACTGCTCCTTCCTTTTGGGATTTTGGACACTCTTGCCCACATGCCTAGCATGTTTCTCAAGCCTCCAGTTCCTGGATTCAAGTCACACTGTTGGCCATATGGAATCCAGCTGCTTTAACCACCAGGCTACCAGCTGGCCCCACACATTCAAGATTTAAACAAGATTGTTTAATAGAGTCAGGAAAGAATTTTGTAATTGATCTATGAATAGTAAATACAACCAAATGGAATGGGGACAGAATTAAATAATGAATCCTAATGCTACCAAACCTAACCCATTTATTTTAGCAGCTGTGCTGTAGAGAAGAAATTAGATCATGTTTCAAACAATTTTAAGTTAATATCTTAATCTATAAATATCAAATATTAATTTTTCAAATATTAACAAAATATAATATCTCACAGAAATTTAGTTATAATACAGAGAAAACTGCAACAAAA
Source organism: Tupaia tana (assembly GCA_026018925.1). Taxonomy (NCBI): domain Eukaryota; kingdom Metazoa; phylum Chordata; class Mammalia; order Scandentia; family Tupaiidae; genus Tupaia; species Tupaia tana. The sequence continues at coordinate 71,863,123 of JAKSZU010000004.1, forward strand.
TATTATAAAGCATTTTTGTCCTTTAAAATAGTAGACATTTGAAATAGTATGATTTTAAGATGTATTATAACATTTATTTCTGCTGATATGTTTCTAGAATAATACAGTCAAGAATATAAAAGTAAACAATAAAATATTTTATATTTATTTTGATGATTCTAAAGTTCTAAATTACTTGCCAAAATTGACCTACGTCCTGACCTTCAAGTTTCTCATAATTTCATACAACTGATCAGTTTAGATTCCATTTTAGCTAGTTGTTTTGCGGGCCACCAGCTAAACTGAAGTTCTAGAACCCAGTGTGACTAGCAACTCTGATCTAGTGGGAAATGAAGAGGATCTTGGGTGAGTGTTTACACTGTTCCATTCACAGGATATTTTTGTCAACTGGTGGGTGGCCCAGTGCCTGCTTTCACACCCATGACCAGGTGGTCCTTCACATGGGAAACTTATTTATACTGGCAGATACCCTGTACTCTTGTCTGACCCATTTCCAGTGTATGCCTGCCTGTCCATGGCTCTGGACACTGGGAACCAGGACTTTGTGTACCTCCCTTCCCTCTAGAGAAAATCAGCCTGTGGTAGCTCCCAGTTCATTGGAGGGAAGTTGCAAATTGATACATCACCACAGTAGGAAATAAGTTCAAAGATTTTTACTTACAGATCCTGCATAGGAAAGGCTCAGTGGGTCAGGTGGGAAGTCCTCTGTTCCTGAAAAAAGGAATGAAGAATCAAGCTGAGAGTGTGAGACAACCAGCCGTGTATATATAAGGGACCAGGGCGAGGGTCGCTTTAAGTTCTAGAACAAATGCCTGAATGGTTCCTTTAAAAGAAGTGATAGGAAAGCAGGAGCCCACTCTGCTGAGTGAGAGATATTTGTTAGTTCTCTCTTGCCACCAGCTTGAACCATTTGGGAGTGGCTTCCTACCCTTAATGCATATGTAATAACTTTTGTTGTATAGTTTCCCTCACACTGGAACATGACAACATTACTATAATTTTTTATTTTTTTGTTAGAAGTTTTTAACCATAGGATGTATGTGCTAACCAGAGAGAAAGAGACACAGACAGTAAGAGAAAAAGTGAGAAATCACCCGCCTGGGGAGATGGCCACAATGCAATCCCTTCTCCTCTACGCTCCTTCTGGGATCTTGGGCATGTACACACACCCACACACCCAGTGTGAGTTTCAAGACACCAAGTCTGGGACTTGAATTTCAGTTGGCCATGCAAGAATCCAGCAATATAACCACTATGCCATCCGCTGGCCCCTGTAAGGTCATTTTTGATTAAAGAAATGATAAAATAAAGAAAATATTAACCTTTAATTTTAACAAATTAACCATTTAAAAATTATGACCTTAATTTCACCATTTAAAATGCTATTTCAGAGAAATAAGTATGTTAAATTAACATTTTAAAAACTATAGACTCTGTATACTGAAAATTACTTGTTTTTTTTTTTTTTTGTTTTTTTTTTTTTTAAGAGAGATTTTTGATATAGGATATGTGTGCTCACCAGAGAGACAGAGAGAAAGAAAGACAGATATCACCCCACCCCAGGGGGGATGGCCATGCTGCAATCCTTTCTCTTCCATTCTCCTCTAGGGTTTTGGGCACACCTGCACACATACCCAGCCTGAGTTTTAAGCCGCCAGGTCCAGGACTTGAATTGGGGTCTACTATGTGGGAGTCCAGCAATATAACCATTATGCAATCTCCAGGTCCCCAAATTATTTAATTTTAGAGAATAAACTTTATTAGATTGTAGGTTATTTTAAAATAATAAGAATTATATAGAAGGTAAAACCTTTATGAATGTTTTAATTATAAAAGCAATAAATAAAAGACCAAAATCATACTCATAGCATCAATAATTATGCAGATTCTGTAGAAAGTAAACAAGCCAGCTCATGCCAGGTATCTGTCCAACAACTAGAAATAACTAAGACAGCATCTTTTCTGAAGCCATCACTAAAAATGTCTTATAAATTTGGAAATATGAATCATCTTACTTTAATGTAATGAAATATGTACTAATGTTACAGATATCAAAATCAGAGTTAAGGCAATGATAATGTAAAAGGAGGAATAATTGTGTCTATTTGTCTGACAGGAAAAACATTGTCACTAATTAGGTATATCACTTTGGACTAATTTGCACTGACCCTGGAAGTCTGTCCTGGGAGTCACCATGGAGTTTGATCTAAGATGAGGCTCCTCAGGCAATGGGTGAGAACGTGTGCTTAGCTGAGATCTGACGCGAGGTTAAGCAGTGGGTGATAACACAAGGGATCACGCAGTACTGGGAGAAGTTTACGCTCTTATCCCACCAGAAGGAAGAGATGTCGCTGAAGCTATGGGCATTCAGTCAAGAACCTACAAATACTATTCACCATGAGGACTAAGAACACACTCTAGAGTGGGGTACATTCTAGAACTAAGTGCAACAATAAAATAACTGTAACTAACAAAGAATAAAATAAACTTTGATATAACCAGAACACTCCACAGTAATTCAATAAACCAGGGTAAAAGTCAACACAAATTTTATGAAAACAATATGAGCAATTATTCCACAATGAAGCACCTGCAATGTTTAACACACAATGAAGTACTTAGTAAACATACAAGGACACAGAGAGTATGAACGATAATCAAGTGAAAGAAAGCAGTCATAGATATAGCTAGGAGATGATCCAAATGTTGGGATTAGCAGACAGTGATGCTAAAAATATTATATATATATATATATGTGTGCGTGTGTGTGTGTGTGTGTGTGTGTGTGTGTATGTGTGTGTTCTTAAATATGTTAAAAAAAACTTAAGGAAAAAGTAGTTAATGTGTCAGAGTGAGTGAACAGATGGAAATGACAGTTTACACATGGGAAATTTATATATATATATATATATATATATATATATATATATATATATATCTATCTCAAATTTTTGAGATAGATATATATATATATATCTCAAAAAGTTCCTAGAAAATATGTACTGTGAAGAAACTATGTATGAATTTAAGAAAATTCACACCAAATTAACTCATATGTTATCACAAACTCTATTTACTACAAATTTTTTGAAGTTCCCTCACAAAGGAGAGTGACTGTTACAGAACTGAAAAGCACAAAATCTAAAATGAAAAGAAGAAATACTAGAAGGGCTTAAAAGTAGATTGGAGGGAACCAGCAGTTAGCGTAATGGCTATGTCGCTGGACTCCCATGTAGTCGACCGCGGTTCGCGTCTCGGACCCGGTGGCTTACAACTCACGCCGGGCGCATGTGCGTGCGTGCCCAAGATCCCGAGAGGAGAATGGAGGAGAAGGGATTGCGGCGTGACCATCCCCCCTGGGGGGTGATTTCTCGCTTTCTGTCTCTATGTCTCTCTGTCTGTCTGGCGAGCGCACGCGCCCTATAGCAAAAAAACCTCTCCAAAAAAAAAAAAAAAAAAAGTAGATTGGAGACTATAGAATAAAGGGTTAGTAGTACTCTGGAAAACAATGTTCAATCTATATAATATAGAGAAAACAAAATCCTGATAAAAGAAAAAAACCTCAGTGACCTCTGGGACAATATCAAGAAATCTAACATAATTTAATTGGAATCTCTGGAAGAAAATCAGAAATAATGAGCTAGAAAAAATATTTGAAGAAAAAACACCCAGATACTGCAAATTTTGCTGAAAACATCAATTTGTGTGTTCAAGGTGCTCTGAAAATCCAAAGAATAAAAATGGAAAGAAAACAATGTACTGGCACATCACAGTCAAATTGACAACTCCTAAAAGACATGAGATAGATACAGAGAGAGAGACAGAGACAGATAGAGACAGAGGGGAGAAAGAGAGAGAAAAGAGAAAAATCCTAAAAGACGAATGAACACAAAAATTATATATATGCACACACAAGAATAACAAGAGAAAATATGGATGACTCTTCATAAGAAACAACAGGGGAAAGAAAGAGTTAAAATCCTTAAAGGTATTTTCAAAAACAAATAACCTGTCTACTTCTTTACTATTTCCAGAAACACTTCTTTCAAATATTAAAATGTAATAAAATATGTTCTGGTAAAGGGAAACTCAGAGAATATATTATTTTTTGTTTTCGTTTTTTAGATTTTTGTCATAGAGTGGTGTACTTACCAGAGAGACACAGAGAAAGAGGCTAAGTCAGAAATCACTCTCAAGGAGGATGGCCGCTCCAGTCTCTTCTCCATTCTCCTCTCAGGATTTTGAGCAGGCACACACAGGTGCCTGGTGTGTTTTTTAGGGTGCCAGGTGTGGGACTAATGGTGGAATCAGTTGTTTGGGATCTAGTGCTTTAACCACCACATCACCTGCTGACCCCAGAGAATACAATATTTTGATCAAGTGAGCATTATCCCACAAATAAAAAATTGGCTAATGTTTCAAATTTAAACAATTTAATTCATCATAGCAACACCACAAACTAAAAACAAAATCTTACGGACACTTAAAAATTTTAGGGAGAGGAGTTCTGGTGTTTAAGGAGACTGAATTTGACATGGCTGACTGTGTTGATCCTGTCCTGGACTAGTGGCTTATAAAACAGGGACCAGCAGTTAGTGTAATGACTATGTCACTGGACTCCCACGTAGTTGGCCGCGGTTCGCGTCCCGGACCCGGTGGCTTAAAACTCACGCCGGGCGTGTGTGTGTGCGTGCCCAAGATCCCGAGAGGAGAATGGAGGAGAAGGGATTGCGGCGTGGCCATCCCCCCTGGGGGGTGATTTCTCGCTTTCTGTCTCTCTGTCTCTCTCTGTCTGTCTGGTGAGCGCACGCGCCCTATGGCAAAAACCTCTCCAAAAAAAAAAAAAAAAAAAAACACACCAGGTGCATGTGCATGTGTGCTCAGAATTCTGAGAGGAAAGGAGAAAGGATTTAAGTGTGGTAACCCTCCCTGAAAGGAGCTTTCTCACTTTCTCTCTCTCTCTCTCCTTTTAAGTTTCTCCAAGGCAAGTACATGTGCCTATAGTAAATTCAAATAATAAAAATGATAATATTTTAGTAAGTGAATTTTACAAAATTTAACACTAATTTGAAAGTTAAAATATCAGAAAACAAGATATAGAGAATTTCCTCATTCTGATAATGCTCATTTATGAAAAATTTAGAGAAACATCATAACTATAAATATTGAACGCTTCTCTTTTAGGGAAAGGACAAAGGTTTCTGTACTAACAACTTTCATTCATCAACTTAAAAAAGGAGACTTAATCACTGCAACAGAAGTATAATAGACCAAAAAAAATCATATATATACACACATATACATTAAATAATAAATATAACATAAAGATCAGAAAGGAAGAGGGATTTTTCTTAATTTATGGATACCATAACTTTTTACATAGAAAGTAGAAAGTATCAACAAAAATATACTAGAATTAAAAATGTTTCATCAGGTCACAAGCATAAAGAGCAATATTAACATTAATTTTATTCTTGTATACTAGCAATAGATGATTAAAAAAATAGTTTAAGGGACCAGCAGTTAGCATAATGGCTATGTTGCTGGACTCCCACATAGTCAACCGCAGTTTGAGTCCCGGACCCGGTGGTTTAAACTCACGCTGGGCGCGTGTGCATGCGTGCCCAAGATCCCAAGAGGAGACTGGAGGAGAAGGGATTGCGGCGTGGCCATCCCCCCTGGGGGGTGATTTCTCACTTTCTGTCTCTCTGTCTCTCTCTGTCTGTCTGGTGAACGCACGCGCCCTATAGCAAAAACCTCTCCAAAAAAAAACAAACAAACAAACAAACAAAAAAAAACAGAAATAGTTTAATAAGTTTATTTACCTTAGCATAATAATAATAACAATAATAATAATAAAACAAAACCCTACAAACTGTAAATATCAATTATAAAACATTTTTGAGAAAAATTTAAAAAACTAAATAGAGAAAGATGTGTCATGCCAGAGTTTGAAAGACAATATCATTGCAATTTTTTCCTTAAGATGTTTTTATCTTTCATCACATGTGCTCAGAGGAGAAAGAGAGACACAGACGGAGACACAGAGAGGGAAATTGAGAAAACACCCCCCACCCTGGGAAGGAGGGCCACACTGAAATCCCTTCTCCTCCATTCTTCTCCTGGGTTATTGGACATGTACACACACATGCCCACCATGGTTTCAAGCCACCAGGTCCAGAACTCGAACCACATTCGGCCATGTGGGAGTCCAACAATATAACCACTACACCATCTGTTGGGTCCTATTGTTACGATTTTAATTTTACCCAAATCAATTTACAGATATAACACAATCACAATAAAATACAAAAGAAAAGTTACTTCTAAATTTATTTTATTTTAAAGATTCAAAGAAAATAGAAGCAAGACAAACTTGAAAAAATGAACATATGCTACTAAATTTGAAGCCTAAAACTATATTTTTATAACTGGAATTGGCATAAAAATATACAAATAAGTCAATGGAAAAGACTAAAATAATCAGAAATAGAATTATATATGTGGAGTGAATTAGTTTTCAGCAAAAGTGCCTAGACAATTCAATGAAGAAAGGCATATTCAATATGTGAAGGTAGAAAAAAAGAGAAAAAGAATATGAACCTCAATCTCTACCTCACATCATTAAAAAAATAATGAAAATTAATTATATTCTTGGAGATTTGGTCTGGTGCTGGCAAATTCTTTCAGGTTTTGTTTATCTGAGAATGTTCTTGTCTTTTCTTCCCATATGAAGGATAATCTTACCGTGTACAGTATTCTTGGTTAAAATTGCTTTTCCCTTAACACTTTGAATATATTTTCCCATTCTTTCTTCACTTGCATTGTTTCTGATGAGAGGTCTGCTATTAGTCTGATGGGATATCCTTTGTAGGTAACTTGCCATTTCTCTCTTGCCAATCTTAGTATCTTGTCTTTGTCTGTGGTTTTGGTCAGTCTGGCTATAATGTGTCTTGGAGATGATCTTCTTGGGTTGATCCTATTTGGGGTCCTTTGTATTTCTTGGGATTGGATCTTTGAGTCCCTCTCTAGATTTGAAAAGTTTTCTTGCAAGATTTCATGGAATAGATTATCAGTGCCCTTATGAGTCTCTTTACCTTCTGGGATGCCAATTATCCAGATGTTTAGATGTTTGATGGCATCTAGTACTTCTCGTATATTATTCTCAAATTTGGGGACAATTTTCTTAGTCTTCATGGTGGATTTTTCTAGGCCAGCAATTTTCTCTTCTATGTCTGAGATTCTATTTTCTGTATGATCTAGTATGCTTTTAATACTTTCAAGGAGATTTTGACTTCCTGTATTATAGCCTTCATTTCTAACAGCTCCACTTGATTCTATTGTAAAGTGTGTAATTCTTCTTTCATATCTTACAAGAATTTCCTCACTTCCTGGAACTCATCAGCTCCTTTCTCCTTTCTCTTCTGCAGTTCATTGTCTCTCTTCTCTTCCATCTCTGTTAGCTTTGCCATTATGAATGTTCTAAATTCTTTTCAGAGATTTTGATGACTTCCATTGAACTGTCTGTGGATGAAGAGGAGTTATTCTTTTCCTTTGGAGGAGAGCTATTTTCTTGCTTTCCCATATTTCTTGTGGCCCTGAAGTGATTTCTAGTCATCTGATGGATGGTGTGTTTCTTCTCACACTTGAAGTTCAATCTGAGTGTCCAAGAGTGTGTGGAAAAGGAAACACAGAGAGAGAAACATCAGCAACAAAAACAACCCCAAAACAGAGAAAAAAAGTAGGAAAGAACACTCAAATTTGTGGGCTGGAGGCTGAATTATCAGTGGAAAATTATTTCACTTATTCCCCTGAAATCACTAGTTCTCAGGAGCCATGAAGGTGTCTTCTGAAGTCCTGCTCCCTTGCCTCTCCTGGGTTGCAACACATGAAAATTTCTGAGACTCACTGATAACCAAGGAAACATAAAACTACTACAATCAATATATGCTCACTAATATGGCTAAAATTGGAAACAAACAATTGAAAAGGCAAAATGTTGGTGAGAATTAAAGTATGACTTTCTTATAAACCTAAATATTGGGTTATCAAGAAAGTCATGATACATTTTTGCATGGAAAATATGTCATGACTTTCCTGATGACTGTATGTATATATATATATATATATATATATATATATATATATATGTATATATAAAAAATATATATGTGTATATATATATAAATATATATGTACATATATAATTTATATGTATATTTGTTTATTATATATTTATAATATATATTTATATATTATATATAATATATATTTTAAGAATCAACAATTCTAGACTTAGATATTTACCTAAGAGTAATGGAAACATATCTACAAATGGACTTGTACAAGAATGGCATAGCGGCATAATTCATAATAGCAAAATATCTGAAATAACTTACATGACAGACAACAACAAAATGTATAAACAAATTGTTGCATGTTCACATAATGAACTGCTACTGAATAATATAATGAAATGACCTATCATAACATACAAGGTAAATATATATATATATATATATATATATATACATATATATATATATATATATATATATATATATATATACTTTTTTTTCTTTTTGAGAGGTTTTTTGCTATAGGGTGCATGCACTTGCCAGAAAGACAGAGAGAAACAGAGAGACAGAAAGCGAGAAATCACCTCACCCCCCGGGGGGATGGCCACACCGCAATCTCTTCTCCTCCATTCTCTTCTTGGGATCTTGGGTATGCACGCACATGCACCCGGTGTGAGTTTAAGCCGTCAGGTCCGGGACTCGAACCTCGGTCGACTACATGGGAGTCCAGCCACATAGCCATTACACTAACTGCTGGTCCCCAAGATAAATATATCTTAAACATATTATATTGAGTGAGAAATAAAAAAAAGCTAGACCCAAAAAGAGAACATACTCTATGGTTTCATGTATATAAAATTAAAAAAGAAAAACCCTTATCTCTAGTCCTAAAAATCGGAGTTTTATAAATGGGGGGTAGGAATTTAATGAAAGAGATACAAGAGATTCTTTTCCTTTTCCCTTCCTTCCTCTTCCTTCCTTCCTTTCTTCTGTTTATTTGTTTGCTTGTTTGTTTTCCCTTTTCCTTTTCTTTTTTTGAGAGGGATTGAGAAAAAGAGAGGGCACACTCACAGCAAGAGGTATTTTGTTACATTCCTTCCAGCCCTAGCTTCCCAGTTAGCGAGGACCTCAGGCGTGTGCCATCCCTCCTGATCTATTTTAGGCTGGACCTCCCATGCAGCCTCAGCCCTTGCACATCAGCTCTCTCTTTATTGCACCATTACGGATAGGCCTGTGGTGATAGAAATATTCTGAATCCTGTCTAGGATATTTCTAAAAAAGTCACAAGGATGCACTGAGGTTGACTCATACTTGCTTGTGAAAGCTGACTTTTAAGCATTCAGAAATCTTGAGAGCTGCTTGTTAAATCATGAACTTAAAAGCAGACATGGTGGAAGCTTGCATCAGAAAACTGGTAAATCCTCAGAAAACTGCTAAATCCTACAAATCAAGGGTTTATCCATTTGTTTGTTTAGTTTTATTTCTTCCAAAGACATTAACCAGCATGCCACTCCAGGAGCGCATGCATTTATTAAAAATTTGAGGGCACTTAAAATCTGTGTTTTCCTCTACATAGATTTTATTGTTGAAAGTTTGGTGTGCATGCTTTCAGAAGTCTATTCTTGTATAAAAAAATATACACAAAAATTTTGGTTCATTTTATATTTCATTATCATCTCTTCATATGTTTAAAAACTGACTCAATCTATGTTTTGTTTGGTTGTTTCTGTATGTGTGTGAGCATTGTTTCTGTTTTAAGAACATTGAGTTCTACTCTATGGTGGTATTATAAAATACGTGTTCTGAAATCATACTATTGGGTTGTCAGAAAAGTCATGATGCATTTATACAACCCAATATATAGATTTGAATATCAGAACCACACCTTACTGGCTTTATACCTCAGGTAAGTCACTGCTCTCTGTAAGTCTCAGTTCTCTCTTCTCTTACATAAGATTAAAATCCAACTACTTCATGAAGCTATTAAGAAAGTCAAATAGCGGGACCAGCAGTTAGCATAATGGCTATGTCGTTGGACTCCCACGTAGTCGACTATGGTTCGTGTCCCGGACCCGGTGGCTTAAAACTCACCCCGGGCGCGTGTGCGTGCGTGCCCAAGATCCCGAAAGGAGAATGGAGGAGAAGGGATTGTGGCGTGGCCATCCCCCCTGGGGGGTGATTTCTCGCTTTCTATCTCTCTGTCTCTCTCTCTCTGTCTGGCGAGCACACGCGCCCTGTAGCGAAAACCTCTCAAAAAAAAAAAAAAAAGTCAAATAGCCTAATACATGTGGCAGTGTATAAATCAGCATATATAACATGTTTCTTTCTTTCTTTCTTTTTTTTTTTTTTTTTTTTTGGAGAGGTTTTTGCTATAGGGCATGTACACACGCCAGAAAGACAGAGAGAGACAGAGAGACAGTAAGGGAGAAATCACCCCCCAGGGGGGATGGCCATGCTGCAATCCCTTCTCCTCCATTCTCCTCTCGGGATCTTGGGCACGCATGCACATGTGCCTGGCAAGAGTTTAAGCTGCCGGGTCCGGAATTCAAACTGCGGTCGGCTACATGGGAGTCCAGCGACATAGCCATTACATTAACTGCTGGTCCCAATATAACATGTTTCTTGTCCCAAAAATGTTAACTGGTATTACACATATTATCTGATAATCTGCCTTTTACAATTATAAATGTATCCAGGACATCTGTCATATTGTTACATATTTTATATGCCTAGAACAAACCTAAAAGTAGAAGTTCAATAAATGTTTATGAAATAAATTAATTACTGCTAAAAATGGCTGCTTCAAGTTTTATAGCAAGTTTTCATTTTAATTATGTAAACTAATTTATTTGTGGGCCTTTGAATTTTCTCTAGTAGACTTTTGTTTGCAGATATCCTATTAAAGATTTTAAAAAGTTAAGACTAAGATCAGCAGGTGTAATAGTGGTTAAAAATGCTGGACTCTCACTTAGTTAACCATGGTTCAAGTCTTGGACCCAGTGGCTTTAAACTCATGCCAGACAAGTGTGTTTGTGTGCCCAAAAATCCCAAAAGGAGAACAGAAGAGAAGGGATTGTGGTATGGCCATCTCCCCTGGACTTCTCACTTTCTGTCTCCCTGTATCTCTCTGTTGGCAAGTGTATATGCCCTATAGCAAAAATCTGTCTCTAAAAATAAAATGTAAAAAATAATAAAAGCTAAAACTTTATATTACAATATAAATGTGTATCAGAAAATAATATTTTGTGAATTTAAAAAATAATAATAATTCCATATGTATATGGCACACTGCAATTATATTGTTAAATATCAAGGGATACAGGTTGTTTTATAAGATATTATCCTTTGTATTAGTAGACAATTGTTTTTTTAATTTTTTTTTTTTGAGAGGTTTTTGCTATAGGGCTCGTGCGCTCGCCAGACAGACAGAGAGAGACAGAGAAACAGAAAGCGAGAAATCACCCCCAGGGGGGATGGCCATGCCCCAATCCCTTCTCCTCCATTCTCCTCTCGGGATCTTGGGCATGCACACACACGCGCCCGGCGTGAGATTTGAGCCACCGGGTCCAGGACGTGAACCTCAGTCGACTACATGGGAGTCCAGCGACATAGCCATTACGCTAACTGCTGGTCCCAGAAGACAAAAATTTTTTAGTATCTAAACCAGAAAATCATTACTTTTTTTCTAAAAATGATAGTGTTTTTTATAAAATCTCTTACCTATATACTAAAAAAGGCACAGGTAAACCAGCTACAGCCATGCAAATTATAGGGTGACAGCCTCCATTGCTGGAAGCCAGAAGGAAGATCTGGGGTTCATACCCCTAGGGTTCAGATCCCAGGTCAATCTGAGCACATAGAGCATGTTCATGCTTATGATTCTGGCTGGCTGAAACAATGGAAAGGGATCATGGCATGGTTAAGACCCTGCTAAGTATACCTGACGCTTTCTCTCTTTCATGAAAGAAAGAAATAAATACTTAAAAAGAAGACTAATGACTATTTTTTTAAAGGCATAGTCATACCTGCATATTACCAATTTTGTGGAATCTGAGCTAAAGGAAAGGTGTATTTGTAAGTTTCCTCACCTACAGACTATTTCTTCACCTACAGACTGTGAAGTGTATTACAACAGCCCAGAGACATGGCTGGACCTCTGAAATGCAATAAATGGAGACAGAATCTTAGAAACTCTACTTGTCATGCTAGATGTTTTAAATGTGTGCCTCTTTTTTTTTTTTTTTTAAATGACCTTTATTGTAAAGAAAATACACAGTAAAACAGAGCTGGAAGGTGGTGGTACGGGTAGAAGATTCAGATAAATACAATCACTAAACAAGTTACCCAGACATGGTTTCCGCTATGATGAGTGATCTGGCCCTTATGTCACCTGCCTTTCCTGATTCAGAGAAATTTGCCCTTAGTAGGACTGGGCCCCAGTGCCCTATTCTTTAGTCTCTTCTCTTGCGAGAATGGGAGAGGTGGTGTAGTTCTCAGTCTTTCAAAATACAGAAGACGGTATGAGAAAGAGGGAAGGATGGTCTAGCCCTTTGTTCCAATGCCTTCCCCACACCTGTGGAGCAGCTTCCAGCCCCATTACTCAATATTTGTTGATGCCAAAGAGACGAACCCCGTGGAATTGGGGCAGCTTAGGCAGTAGTACGCTGAGCAATGAGGCTGTGTTGATAAGAAAGTGAGCAGCATCATACTTGGTGTAAAAGCTGGCCAGGAGGTAGAGTACAATAGGAGAAATGCTGAGGAACTTGCGGGAAGAGGTAAACTGGAGTCCTCCATAGTCCATCTATTCCCAGTGTGTCAGTAGTCGAGCTTTTCCTTGGTCAGGTGTCTCAAAGGGTGTTCCTTTCACTGTCAGCTTCAGAAACCCGTCCCGAGAGGGGCGAGGCAGAAGCTTCGGCACCTTACGTCTCCAGGATGTACTAACTAAATGTGTGCCTCTTGATCTGCATTCCACCTTTCCTCACCCTGCTGTGTGCCTTGGGAAGCTGAGTATGGGTCACATGGATGAATTTTATTGCCTCCTGGTTGCTTTGAATTATACCATGGAATCAACTTACAAACAATTGAGAATATACGGAAAATACTGGATTTTTTTATAGCTAGCTGTGACTAAAATTAAGGTCATAGTCTTTTAAGTCATCTCTTTTTAACAACTGCAGCTGCTACCACCCTTCCATCTTTCTTCATGCCCAGGGATGCTGACAACTTATCACTCTCCCCATGTAGGGTGTTTTCACATCCAAGGTGATAACCACTATCACTGGTTCACATTTACAGATTTTCCCTTAATTAAACTCCCTTCAAGTTACTTTTTCTAAGAGTGATTTCTCTTCTGCCAGGGTCCTGACATACATTCATGGGCAGAGAGACTTGGCAGTCTATTCATCATCCTTGTTACAAGTAAGTACACAAGTTAGAGAGAAATATGTACACACATTGTTATGCCAGTCTAATAGGAGAGAAATAATAGTAAAAATAGTATAAACACTATAGCTGGTATAAAGGAACCCCACATAGTAAAAAAGTTTAGGTAACTATAATTAGACTCATACTATATGATATCAATATTTTATTATAAAGAACATCAAACCATATTTGTACCTGTAATATCACTGCAATAGGTAAACAGTGTAGCACTTCATATTTACACCATACTATGTCTTAAATTTCTTGTACATTTCTCTAAAATTTAACAGTACATTTCTTTCTTTTCTTTCTTTTTTTTTAGGGAGATTTTGCTATAGGGTATGTATACTTGCTGGAGAGACAGAAAGCAGGAAATCACCTCCCGAGAGCGATGGACATGCCACCATCCCTTTCCCTCCATTCTCCTCTCGAGATTTTGGGCATACATGTACCCAGAGTGTTTTAAGCTCCTGAGTCCGGGCTTTGAACTGCAGTCTGCTACATTGGAGTCCAGCGACACAACCATTATGCCACCTGCTGGTCCCCACGGTGTATTTCAATAGAGCTGCAAGAGTGATTTTTTTTTCCCTTCTTTACTAGATCTTATTATGCATTTACTCTAAATCATCTGGTGACTTCCTGTCTAACAGTGAAAATCAAAATCCACACAGTTGCTATATTGTCCCACTTTGTCTGGTTCTTGTACCTACCTTACTTCATCTTCTACTATGACTCTCACACATTCTTCTCTCTGCACAACTAACCAAGATACCACCATCCTGGAAATGCTCTTAGTTCCTGCCTAGATAGGTCTTCCTCCTAGTAGCCGTGCAACTCTCCTCTCATCTACTTCAACTCTCAGATCAAATGCTACCTTTTGGTTAAGGCTTTCTCTGACTACTCTGCTCACATTTTCAAAACTTCTTTCTTCTTCTACCTTCCCCTATTTTTTCTCCAAAGCATGTACCATCATTTAACACACTATATATTTCACTTATAAAGCTGTTTTATTGTCACTTTCCCTCTACCAGAACACACGGCAGAATCCATGAGGACAGATAGTTTTATTTATTTTGTTTACTTGTCAGTCATCAGTACTCAGAATCATTCCTGTCACATCATAGACACGTAATAAATATCCATTGAATGAATGTGTATTTGTGTGGAATCAACACACATCTAAGTCAAAATTGTGGCAATAATAATAGTCACAGATTGGTTCCTAAGTAGAACTTTTTTCTGCTTAAAAATGCCACCAATTTTAAGTGCTTAGTTTTAATAATTTTATCTTATTACTATTTGGTATGCAAGGTATCTTAGAAATTTAAACATTAGTATTAGTATTTGCCTATTATAGAAAATTTAGAAAATATAAGAAATTATGAAGGCAAAATTATATGACACAAAACACACGTCATTATTATTTGGTGCATTTTCATCTCATACAATAACTTTATATAGTTATACAGCCTGAATTATTAATTAATTAATTTATTTATTTATTCTGTGGTGTGTGTATATAAAAGCACATGAATGCAGTGTTTTAGACAGAGTCTTGCTGTAGTGTGATCCTCCTACTGCAACCTCCCTAGAATTTGGGACTATGGACATACACCACTGTGTACATTTTTTTCTTTTTTTTTATTTTAGGGTTAGCTGAGAGTCAAACCATGGCCTCCCATGTGGCTTAAACATGCCAAGCACAGCATCCAGTGTATGCTACTACAGCTGGGCCATATATCTTATTTTTATACTTATATTTATATTAAGAGTGATTCTACCTTTAAAAAAATTTAATGACTATATAAATATAACTATTTCAATATACTCAAAACATTCAATTGAATAAATAAGCACTTACAATCGTTTCCAAATGATCACTTGTTTCAACTTTATCATTATGATGAATAATACCATTTATTAAATTAAAGTAAACTTACATTAAGAAATCCTGTAATTATGTTGTCATAATGATATTGGAGTGATTCTATAACACCTAAAGATAATACATTTAAATAGAATGTTTTTTTTTTTAAATTGACATAAATCACTACACACAAAAAATGGCCTTTTGTTGTGTCAAAGCACATTGTATAGTCACTATACATTTTTTTTTTTGAGAGATTTTTGCTATAGGGCACTTGTGCTTGCCAGAAAGACAGAGAGAGACAGAGAGACAGAAAGCAAGAAATCACCCCCAGGGGGAGGGCCACGCTGCAGTCCCTTCTCCTCCATTCTCCTCTTGGGATCTTGGGCACGCACGCACACTCACCCGGCATAAGTTTAAGTCACCGGGTCCAGGACTTGAACGCTGTCGACTACATGGGAGTCCAGCCACATAGCCATTATGCCTATTGATAATCCCAATAATCACTATATTTTTATCATCATGAAACATTCCAGTAAATATTTAGACAAGTGAGTTCAATAATAGTTTAAGAAAGTGAAGAATGGGAACCAGCAGTTAGCGTAATGGCTATGTCGCTGGACTCCCATGTAGTCGACCGCGGTTTGCGTCCCGGACCCAGTGGCTTAAAACTCACGCCGGGCGCGTGTGCGTGCTTGCCCAAGATCACAAGAGGAGAATGGAGGAGAAGGGATTGCAGTGTGACCATCCCCCCTGGGGGGTGATTTCTCGCTTTCTGTCTCTATGTCTCTCTCTGTCTGTCTGGCGAGCGCACGCGCCCTATAGCGAAAAAAAAACCTCTCCCAAAGAAAGTGAAGAATGAAGTGAATAAGCAGTGCAATTGAAATCCTAGACTTCCAGGATGTTAAAAACACAAGAAAAACTAATCAATCCTAAATGAATAACAGAGAAAGTAATCGAGAAGTAAATAGTAATAGGTAGTGTATGACCAATTACAGTCTACAGTGATAATTTATCATGCTAGTTAGAAAAAAGATATAAAAACAAATACATTCCACTATTAGTATTCCATTTTCTCATTACAAATAATTTTTCAAAAGATTACAGTATTTGTTTACCAGTGTTCTCAGTACCTAGAAAAAGTGTCCTGGCATAAGGGGAGTGAACGATAAATAATTTTGGACAGGCTGATCTAAAATCAAAATAACTGTAAGCTAAAAGGCAGTAATTAAATTAGTATCCATACGTATTATTATTCTGATTTTAGTTAAATTATTCTGGGTGGCAACACTTTAATTCAGACTTCAATGACTTATATAAAGAGGCAACCTAATAATCAAGATACACAAATTAAATATTAAAAATAAATTTTTAAAGGGGGCAAAGAAAGACCAAAATCTGTAGTTACTTAGTTAGTGAAACTGAGCATGAAATTTAGTTTCATCTTTCAGCAGTTTGGAAAAAGTGTAAACAATAAAGGTGTGAGAGATCAAAGAAAAGAAAATGAGGCTAGTTGATTTACAGTGTGAGGTAGGGTCAAATAATTACACTGAGTCATTAGGAAAGTCATGATGCATTTTTGCATAGAAAAATACATCACGATTTTCCCGATGACCTAATACACTATTTAGAAAGAATTTTAACCTACTTGGTTCCCTTCATGATTCATACCCAAAGTACCTATTATTACTCCCATTTTACATATGAACACAGAACCTCAGCGAAATTAAGTGACCACAGTTACACCTACCCACAAATAACATGGTTGAGAATGAAGAAAAGATTCATTCTTAAACTTCAAGCTCCGTTCTGTTTTCTCTATACTGGAGTTAATATTATAGCTTCAAATTAAGATTATTAAAGACAGACAAAACTTAGTTACTATCCATGGTCTTTCCTAGTGAGGCTGCTTTATTTCTATAGTCAGTTAGCCTAGGCTTAGAATAGGCCCAATGCATGGAAAATAAAAACTGACTTTCTTATGCTAGATCTATTCAATTTACACTCAAGCAAGAACAAGTCACAGAAGCCAGCCAAGCGCTAGTCAGTTGGTAAAATCTGAAGTTACATAAGAGACACTGTCACCTTCTTGCCAACCTTGAAACTCTGCAATGTATGGAAGATTAAATTACTTTAGAAGGAGTCTCATGCCTGAGTTGTGTCTCTGAGATATCTATTTGCATGTATTACTTACTCTAATTGGAAGCTATTGTACCAGTTTCACAGAAAATGAAGGGCAGTCATTCAGGACTTCAAGAGAATTCCCTTTACTCAAGATACATATCTATGTATCTATATAAAATACAGAAATACATATTAAATATTTTAATTTACCAGAGGGCATGTGTGCTCACCAGCAAGAGAGAGAGAAAGCAAACCCCTTGGGGGGGGTGTGATCATACCACAATCCTTCTCCGTTTCTTCCTCCTTTTTGAATTTGGGCACACATGCACATGCGCCCAGCGTATTTCTCAAGCCCCAGATGTAGGACTCTCACCCCATGGTCAGTTATGTGGGCTCCAGCTGCTTTATTTACCAAAGACAGTCTGACCCCACTGAATACTGTTTAACAGCATCCGTCAAAGGTTATTGTGTGGGTCACATGGTTTGCGATATCCGTATCTGGGTAGATGGATAAAGAGAGACAGGACATATGCTTCTGCTTTCTAAACTGATATGGACTGTACATATATTTCCTCTCACTGGACCACTGCAGTTAAAATATTTCTAATATAATTTATGTATTTTCATAAATATATATGGAATATCATATATATATAAATCACACACACACACATACACGCATGCACACAAAATAAACACATTCTTAAAGCTAAATCTGTAGCTTTGTATTCTTGAACTTTTCCCTCTGAGATGACAGAGCAGCACTGAAGTCCCTTCTTATGGACACTTTCACTGTGGTCTGAGGAAGAACCAGTGTTCAGTGATCTCGTGGGTGTATACATTCCATAATAGCCGACATTCAAACTAGCCTCATCACAGCTGTTTAGAAAAAAAAAAAAAAAACTACTTAAAAATAATTTCCTGAGCTTGCAAAAGCCGAGTCATTGTAAATAGCAAAATGCAGAGTTGACCTGGTGCCTATTATTAGCTAGGACACTAGCCCAGCTGCAGCTAGGGAGATGGCAGACCACAGAGAGCGAGCCAGAGGGCGGAGCAGCCAGCAGAGGCTGAATGCACTGCGCTCAACTAAAACGCATTTTGCTTACCTTGGCTGAGAGCTGTGTGAGTAGTGTATGAAACCCCCAAAGAGAGCTTTCTGCTCTGGTGAGCCTTTGTGCCTATACCATGGGACTTGGCAGGATGCTTCTGGGACCACAAAAGTTAGCTGTTAGGCCTGAGAGAAAACCTACATGAAAAACTAAAGCAAGGCCATACACCATTTAATACTGCTCTGCAGTGTTCTTAACAGGATCTTCATATTGAACTTAAAACATCCACTTTACATTCTCACCCAGTAAAGCTATTTGGCATCATAGTGAATTTGTAATGATTTAAATACATAATGAAAGAGTATGCATAAAAAATTTTAGAAGTGTCTAAATAAGAGTTGCCTTGAATTTTCATTAGCTGACTTCGTAAAATTTTTATTTATTGAAAATTTGATACAGGGCACATGTGCTCACTAGAGAGAGGAAAAGTCAGAAAGCAGGACTCAAACCACTATCAGCCACGTGGGAGTCAAGTACCTTAACCACGGTACAACCTACTGTGCCCCCCTCCCTTTTTTAATGATTTGACAACAGGCTTCTACTTCTATTTCTTCAGAATTTTCGACATGTCTCAGGACACGAAACCTACGGTTTTCTAAGACTATTATACCAGGAAGCTTCAAAATGTTATGGAAAATATGTATTATAATTTATACTATGCATAGTTTTCAAAATTTCCTACATGAAAATAAACTCACACTTTAATTCTACTTTTCCATTTATATTTTAAGGTCCCTTTGTAGAAATCAACACAGTTTTACAAGGTGATCTTATTTTACTTCAAATAAGATGAAAAGTTGGCAGATATATTAGTGACAGTGTGAATTTTCTTTAAATTTAATGTAATTTTATAATAAAAGAAATTGCTTCACATATTTTCTACATGAAATGATAATTTAGAAATTAATACATCTTATTTAAGTGTTGTTTTACAGTCTATAATACATTGACTTTTATAAGGTGTTTCTGAGATTTTAATTAATCCATTTTAATGGCTACTTTTTACATTAATGGCAATTAACAGTCAGTTAAGTAAATAGACAAATTTATAGAACTACTTTTAAAAGCTCATCACTTCATAGATGGTGATGTTCAGTTAAAATTTAAATAATATTATATTACTTCAAAAATAGTTGTTTAAAACCATGATGGATTATTTCTCCCTACAATTTAAACAAATAGCTTAGTTTAGTCTATCAAAAATTACAAAGGGGAACCAGCAGATGGTGTAATGGTTACGTCACTTGGCTGCCATGTAGTCAACAATGGTTTGAGTCCAGACCAGGCAGCTTAAAAACTCATGCCAGGCACATGTGCATGTGTACTCAAGATCCACAGAGGAGAATGGAGGAGAAGGGACGTGGCATGCCCATCCCTCCTGGGGGATGATTCTTGCTTTCTGTCTCTCCAGCGAGCACAAGCACCCTATAGCAAAAACAAAAACAAAAGCAAAAACAAACAAACAAAAAAAACTCTCTTAAAAAAATCACAAAGGTGGGACCAGCTGTTTGTGTAATGGCTATGTCACTGGACTCCCATGTGGTCAACTGTGGTTCAAGTCCCAGACCCAGTGGCTTAAATTCACACCGGGTGTGTGTGCGTGCATGCCCGCCCAAGATCCCAAGAGGAGAATGGAAGAGAAAGGATTGCGATGTGGCCATTCCCCCTGGGAGATGATTTCTCACTTTCTGTCTCTTTGTCTCTATGGTGAGTGCACACGCCCTATAGCAAAAACCTGTCAAAAAAAAAAAAAAAAAAAGGAAAATGTTATCATACATTTTGATCTTTTTTTCCCCATATACTATAAAATATACCATTTTAGAGTGTGCAATTTAATAGTTAAAGTATATTCACAAAATTGTGCAACCATCACCCCAATCTAATTTGAGAATAGTTTCATCCCATGGAAAAGAAGCCACACATCCAAAAACTGTCACTCCACAATCTCCCCATACTCCAGATCCTGACACACATGAAAATGCTGCCTGTCTCTGTGAATTTCCCTATTCTGGACATTTCATATACATAAAGATAATTTTAAAAAGTTGTTTATATAAGAGTTCTTACACTCAGTATAATGTATCATTACTTCATTTCTTTTTATAGCTGAATGGTATTATTTGTAGGGATATGCCATCTTCTGTTTATCTACTCATTAACTGAAGAACATTTAGGTTGTTTATAATTTTCAACTACTATAAATAATACTCATGCATATTTATATAAACTTCTCTTTTGGACTTATGGTTTCAATTTTCTAGGGTATATAGCTAAGAGTTGAAGTCCTGGATCATATGAAAATGCCGTGTTTGAGTGTTTGGGGAACTGCCAATCTATTGACTAAAGAGTTTGTGCATGTTACATTCCACCAGCATCAGGGTGCCAATTTCTCTACATCCTTGCCAACACTTATTATTTCTTATATTTTTTTATTATAGCTATATGATTAAATTTTTACTTTTATTACTTCCAAAAATAATTAATTCAACTTGCATATGTCGGTCTGGATGGTCGCACAGTGATAAGATGCTCAGGGAGGTTGATTCATATGAAAAGGTTCCAAGTTCATATCCAGAGACTACTCTGAGTATGCCAGGCATGCTTGTGTCCATGATCCAGGGCAAGCTGAATCTGGGGATGAATCATGGAGTCAAGATCCTATGGGGTGGAGGGGGTGCTGGCTCTCTATCTCTCTGTTTCTCTTGCTTATGGAAAATAAATAAATAAACTTTAATAAATACAACTTGTAAATGGCAATAGGGAGAAGTCACACATGACTCTAATGTCAGTAATGGGAGAAGGGGTGGTGGTACCATTACTGGAAGTACAGCAGTAAGCAGAGGTAGTTAAGGACAGAGAACTAATTATGAGACTGAAGAACCTCTCATCATTTGTAATAGCAGGATGAGAGCTTAAGAATAGAGTTTATGCTGAGCGGTGTTCAGACTTGGTAGAATTAAATCATAGATCCTGGAGCCAATTGGTCTGGGTTTGTATCCCATCTCTTATATTTACTGTCTACATGACCTCGAACATCTGAAATTCCCTCTTTGGTCATCACCTTCTCCTTAGTAAAATAGGTGTGATAATAACTTCATGTGTCTCAAAAGCCTATTGTAATAATTAAATAAGTTAATACAGGAAGTGTAAAGTTTATAGAGCTGTGCCTCTCATACAATAAATGTTAGCTATTGTTCCACTTACATCATTTATTATCTCAAGAAGAGAATTGTCACTCTCACAAGTGTCCTGGTTTGGACAATTCGTAAGCATTGTCTCAGCCCAACCGAAAGGCGTGGTTTCCCTATCTATTATTTTGGTAAACCTCTGGAGCTTCCATGAGTCCTCAAGCACCTTGATACAGCGCCAAGGAAGGTTGACTGAGAAGAACTGTGCTCCTCCTCTTATTTCAGCTAACACTTTGGAACAGTTAAAGAAAATCAATGAAATGGGGGGGGGGGGGATTTGCTTATTTATTAGGTTATTAATCAAAAATACTATAATAATAAAAATAATCACAATTAGAAATTATTAACCTTAAATCTTAGTTCTATAAATTTACCATTTCTGTTTTGATAAATTTCTTCCCAAGATTTAGTTTCTTTATCTCTAAAATGGTGATGATATGTAAGTCTTTTAACTGTTGCCCAGACTAAATGAGATAACATGCTCAAAAGATCTTTTAAAATGTAAAAGCTCTATAGAAAATGTAGGTTATCACAATAAACTGGATGTCATTTTTGCTAACAAAAACTCCAGAGTTCTAAAACCACCCGAAATATTACTTGGTCTTATATATAGTTCATAAAAAGATTTTAGAAGTATAGATGTAAATACATAAAAAACAGTGAAAAAGTAAAATATCTATACACACACACACACACACACACACACACAAAATAGGGAATAGTAACTGTACAGGTGAAACCTTGGTGGTGCAAGTATCAGGGCACTGCTCCATAAGTCTGGGTCTATATGGGACACCTGAGTTTAGTTCCTAGTTCAACCTAAACAGACTTGGCATCACAGCACACAACTGTAATCCTGGCTAACTGGAGCGGGGGTGGGGGGGGGAATGGACAGAGGATCATGACATTGCAAGACTGTCACAAACAAACAAAACAAAACAAAATCTCTTTCTCTTCTTGCTCATTCATAAGGAAAAACTGTGTTGGTAAGGATATGGAGAAACTGGAATATCTCTGGACTATTTGGTAGAAACGTAAAATGGTGCAACAGCTGTGCAAAATAGTGTAACAGTTTATCCAAAAACCAAAAATATGATTAGAGTACCAAATGATCCAGAAATGACAATTCCTGGGTAAAAAGAATTGAAAGCAGGATCTTGAAGAATTTTTTTTTTTTCACACCAGTGTTCATAGCAGTATTATTGGCAAGAGCTAAAAGGTAGAAGCAACCCAAATGTCTAATGATGGATGAATGGAGAAGCAAAACTTGGTATATATGATACAATGGAATATTAGTCAGACTTATAAAGGAAGAAAATTCTGGGACCAGCAGGTGGCATGGTAGTTAAGGTGCTGGACACTCCCACATGGCCTACCATGGTTCGAGACCCAGACCTGGTGGCTTGCTTTCTCACTTATTCTCTCTCTCTTTCTCTCTCTCTCCCTGTATGTGTGCGTGTCTCTCTCTGTTCAAATGGAAATAAATGAATGAATAAATAAAACTAAATAAATAATTCTAAAACAAAAAATAAATAAAGTAAAATTAAAAGGAAGAAAATTCTGACATATGGCACCAGAGGGAACAATCTTGAGACCATTAAGATAAGTGAAATAAGCCAGTCACTAAAGGACAAATATTGTATAATCCATTTGTACAAAATGCCTAACATGGTCAAATTTATAGAGGCAGAAGGTAGAGTGGTAGCTGTCAGAGGCTACAGGCAAGGGAGAAAAGGAAGTTACTGCTTAATGGGTATAGAATTTCAGTTTCACAATATGAAAAGGATCCTACAGCAAGATGGTGGTGTGAATGTATTTAATATCGCTGAACTATACACTTATATTTTTAAATATTTATTTATTTATTAATTCTTTTTTTTTTTTTTTTTTTTTTTTTAATTTGACCAGAGTTAGACATAGAAAGAGAGAGAGGGAAAGTGAGAAAGCAAGCCACCAGGTCCAGGACTTGAACCGTGGTCGGTCATGTGGGAATGTCCAGCGCCTTAACCACCATGCCACCTGCTGGTCCCTATGTTATATATTTTTAACCACATTTTTATAGGTTGAGAGAAAACTGAACAAGAAATTAAACACTTTTATGCTTTATTCCAGTTCTATTACTTTTATGTTCGATAACATAAAAAAAAGTTGATGAATTTTCTGAAGAGTTGGTCAGGTGCTAGATAGTGCACATCAGGAGGGACTGAGGCTGAGGCCTGAGCTAGAGCAGTTGGGAAAAATAGTGATAGAATGTAAGTTAAGATACAGAAGACATTTGTCATGTTGTCACTTTGAGAGCAAATGTGTGTGTGTGTGTGTGTGTGTGTGTGTATGTATAGATATTTTACTTTTTCACTGTTTTTTTATGTATTTACATCTATACTTCTAAAAACACACACATACACAGAAAACAATGTTAAACATTAGGGAAGACTGGATGGTACTCTATAGGGCCATGTTATGACTAGGTAAAGTGGTATATTTTGTCCAGATGTTCAATTCAGGGAAAAATGCCCAAGGCAAAGGAAAAGCAGTTCAAGATAAATAAGTTGGGAATTGGTTTTAAATCCTAGCTCTGCTACCCACTAATCTGTAACTCTGAAAATGTTACTAGAACAATCTGTGTCTTGATTTCTTCCTATGTAAAATAAAAATAGATAATTTTATCTACTTAAAAATTGCTGCAAGTTCTGCCGCTGGCAGATAGTGTAATTATGTCGCTGGACTCCCACGGAGTTGACCGGGATATCTTAGGTGTGAGGGTAAATAATGTTTGGAGTATAGTTCCTTTAGAAATGGTGGGCATGGATAAATGGACATGGGATAGAAATGGTTTTGGATACCTAGAGGCATCTCAGAGAATCTGTATTCTGAGAGTGGGCACGTGGAGGGAGATGGGAGCTGATGGGCAGTCACTAGCACCTGAGAAGAACGAAAGCCACGGAAAGCACGGCATCTAGGAAAAACTTCACTCGCACCTCGAGTGTGTCCAGCATTACGGGGAAGGCTTAAAAATGATCTTAAGAGATACTTAGGGAACCGAAGCCTGCTACCAAAATGAATAAGGCCTCTGTTCCCACCCTAAATATGACAGTGTTATTTGGGCAATAACTTCACTGTGCTAATTGTACTGAAGACCACAGGAGTCACTGTGGTGATGGCAGAGTTGGAACTATTTTATTTCATATTCTTTTAAAAGGGAAATGATAAATACAGATGGTAAAAATATGGGTGATTTATAATTACAATTTTTGGAACTATTTGAGTAAAATTTTGTATTATTGTTACATTAGTTACAGTAACTAGAGACGGATTCAACCATTTTTAAAAAGCCTTTAAATCCCTGGCACACAGTAGTTTTTCAGTTAATAATTGACATATGTTCTTGACATACTTGCCTCAAAGATGAGCTGTAGACTAAACAGAAAATCAGATTGGAATCACTGCTTTTGCTTAGCCTAACTGAAGGCTTAGGTTTTGGAAAATCATGCACAATAACAAAACGGTATAATATCTCGTGTCATGAACTTATGGTTCCTAATTGTAGTTTGAGTCTGGGAGGACATCAGACTGACAGTTCAGCACTTTTTGGAAACAATGAATTTTATCAGGAGAGAATATATAGTACAGGCTGTATTTTTTCCACTAAGAAATTTAGACATGAAGAATTTTTAGTTGCTGGGCCCAAATAAATAGTAAATTGAAAGTTTTGTCTTTCATAATCTCAATCTTTTATTGCTGCCTATACATAAATTCTTTCATGCCTATATCAATCAAGTCAAGGGGAAATGGCATCTAATCAAATCTGGCTGCATTTTTCTTCCCTTGTCTCCTTTTCATTGTGTGTGTTTGGGTGCGTGCATGTGTGTGCAGGTGTGTGTATTTTTAAATTATTCCTGACAAGTTGTCCCCAGTATAATGTTTACTTCCCTAACAGTTATGAATGAGTATTATTAAAATATTAAATTTGTCCTAGCTGGTAGGATGGTGACTAGGATGGCTGGATCCTACATGGCTGAGTTTGAATTCAGACTTGGCAGCATGGAAAGCATGCTGTGCCTGTGTGCCTGCTTATTCAAAATTTCAAGAGAATGGAGAAGACATTGTGGTATGGACAGCCCCCCCCCAAGGGGGGCTTTCTCACTTTCCCTCCCTCTCTGTCTCTGTGTCTCTGCAGCAAGTGCATGTACCCTACAGCAAAATTTATATTATATAAATTGTTTTTTTTCCATTCATCATCTTATTTTGTCATATGTACAATTAATAGTTGAATTTCCTCAAATATAACACTTACTAACTCCACTAACAAAGTCTTCAGAAATTAGTGGGTTGTTTATCAATACTTAAATACAAGTTTTAGAAGAAAAGATTTTGCTTGTCTATTCCCAAACAGATTCAAAGCAAATAAATGTATTAAGTGATATTAAGCACTATGTTAAATAGACACAAAATAAGTGATATGTTTCACATTTCCCATAGTGAGTTCTAAGAATTTTCTTAATTTAATGTTTAACAGGTGAAACTTAATATTATTGAAATAAATTCATGTATGTTCAGATATTTAAAGAAATCTTTTAAGTAACATTTATAAATACACTTATCATCCATCAACATTCGAATTTGATTATGGTGAGTTTACTGATAGTTGGCACATTTTATTCACAATAGCTATTATTTAATAACTATTTTCAGTCACCTAAACCTTGGAGAAAAGCACCTAATCGTTTCATATGAAGAAAAAAATGTAAGGTAAACTTCTGGGGTTCCCAAGAAATACCAACAACCTTTCTCCTCACCATCTTTATCAGGACGGTGGTGTTGACAGGTCTTTCTTGAGTTTGAAGGTAAGGGAGGAAGGAAATGATATGTTTGGTGTGGTCTGTGTCTCCAGAGCAGTGAGTATATTCCTAGAGTAACTGTGAGTTTTTGAATTTCTCTTAGACTTTATAGGCTAGAGGAAAGCCCTGGTCCTTAAAAGTGTTTATAGATAATAGACAATTTCACATTGCTTGGTTAATAGCTGTACTTGCGGAAGGACTGAGAATTATTTAAAGTAATACATTGTCTTTGATATAAGTAGCAACCAACAAGCAAGATGACTGTGTATGCATTCTTATAAGAGGCCGATTTACTGGCACAACAATACAATACTAAATAAAACAAAACAAACAAGAACAAAATCAACAACAACCAGCAAACCGTACTAGAAGCAGTACAGTAAACCTTCTCAACTGATCCAAACTAAAGAATTCACTAAAATCATAGGTAGTTTTTAGGGTTTGCCATTTCTGGACATGTTTTGCTGGTGTTTCACCCAATTCCACTCCCTCTGTGATGCAGTGCTGTTATTTTGCTCTTCCCCTTTCCCCTCACAGTCACATACTACATAGTTCTCCGTCTTCTGAATTCTCTCTACACAGAACCTTTCATTCCTTCTCAAAGATACTAATCTGAGTCTACATTCCTTCATTCCTTCTTTAATCTAGTATCTACTAATTTGACTTTGAAGTTGAGCTCTTCTCATTTAGGCTTTGGCACTTTTAGGGAAATATTTGACCACATTCAACTATTTATTTGTTTTCAACACACTGATACTTTATCAAATTATAAAATAGTTTAGAAGGTTTTCTTTTTTTTCTTTTCTGTCTTTTTTTTTTAAACTTAATGCCATTCGTGTAAAGGAATGATGCTCTCAAAAGATATATTTTAATGGCATTATACACACCCATATTTAAACAGAGGAGTGTTAGCAGAAGTCAGTAATAACTATTTGGTGCAATGTATTAAGAATTCATCTGTAAATGTCTAACACATCCAGATAGAAATAAACCTTAATGAAGCAACATTTGGTATTGCTTATCTTTTCCACCCACACTGAATACCAGAACTTTAAGTAGTTTCTAATGTTTTTACAAATAAATCTAAAATGGTTCTTCATTTTGAATTTCTCTAAAAATACAATGATTAAAAATGTACTATGAACTAAATACTACACACATTGCTTAACAGTTAAATATAATTCTGTTTTCTTGAATGCATTGTATAATATTTAATCAAAAGCCTTTATCAGATTTATTTATGTATTCTAGAATTACAGTCTTTATATTTTGTAGAAATGTAGAAAATACAAAAACCAGAAGAGAGTCTCTTTTTTCCCCAATTTACACTGTCTGTAAAATGTCAACATATTGTTCTCTGTTCTCCCTAAACTTGTCTCATTTTTATACCTCCCTAGTATATGTCTTTTTCTTCCTTTTTCTCTCTGGAGTTCCAAGAAGGAATTGAATGTTCTTGAACTTTTAAAGGAAAAAGAGCAACTAAATCATAATACATGATGAATAAACTTTGTGTTTATGTAAAGTCATTAATTGTCATTTGAGTGTGTATGTTTGTGCAGTGTGAGTGTATGTGTATACGTATGTGTGTGTGCATGTTTGTGTGCATGTGTGTGTTATAAATAACAAACGTCCTGGGTGATGGCAAAAACTCATTTTTAATTATTTTATTTTATTTTATTTTTTTCTGTTTTACCTTCTAGTCTCACTAGGTTGAGGCTACTTTGATTCTTCTTTTCTCCTGATATGTTATCTCCTGATATGTGGTTTGTCTTCCACAGGTTCATGGGAGTTTGTTATAATTGTAAACGTGTTAAGTGAAAACTTAATCCCATCAGTGTGGGGTCTTTGGATGATAAAGTCGCTCGGGCAGGACCTCCATGGCTAAGTTCTGGTGGGTTTGTAAGAACAGAAAATGAGGCAGGCTGAGCCACACCAATACAGAACAGGACTGGAGGAAATACGGACAACTGCTCTGCTCAAGATCCTGCCCTACGTCATGTCGCAGCCTCACCAGAAGTTGGTCCCTGGACGTCAGACCTCCTAACCTGAGCTAAATAAACCTCTACCTCTTTGTAAATCATCCACCTGCAATATTTCTGTTAGCAAGGCAGCAACAGACTTAAGACAGCATCATAGCATTAATTTTGAGGTAATTATATGATTACCTGGTAACTTTAGTTTTGACTTTTTCTGGACTTTTCCTTAAGCATTTTTATAAACTTCATTGGGTATGGGAATTCAAAAAAAAAAAAAAAAAAAAAATCAAGTGGCCCCAGACATATTTCTAAGCGTTGTCCCAGATATTTAATGTTTGTTGTACTCCCCACTACACATGTAGGGGCAAGACTGAATAAGGTATGACATAACCCAAGAGGGTTTGATGTATAGTTGGCATTGTGGTTGTGATATTTGACCTGGATTTTAAAAATTGTTGGATATTCATACAAACAGATTGTGGGAAGACAATTTTAAGTAATGTCCATGATGTGATTATTTATAATAGCACAAACTGAAAATAATTTAAATAAAAATAGTGATAGTTGTATTAATTATGATATATTCTTCTAAAATTAAACACTAAGTTAATGACCCCCAAATCACTCAGGTATAGTGTGTTTATTAAAAACTGTAGGAGATAAATTTCTACTATAGCCATTAATTCCTTTAAAAATACTTAATTAATATATCTCTTGGGAGCCTGTCAATAATATGGTAGTTAAGACCATAGTATCTGACATGATTGCATGGTTTAAGTCCTAGACCTGGTAGCTTGAAAAACATGAACAGTATCTATGCAAGCATGTCCAAAATCCCAAAAAGGAGAAATGGAGACAGTATTGCAGTGCGACCATTCCCCCGGGGTGTGGTTTCTCCTCTCTCTGCCTTTCTCTGGTGCATACATATGCAAATTAAAACAAGAAAAGAAAAAGCCTCTTGAAGGTAGGATTATATAGATTTTAATTTTCTTTGTAATTCATTTTTTTATTTTGATTTTTCTCTTTTAATTTCCAGAGGGTGCATTCACTTGCTAAAGAGAAATAGAAGCAGAGAGAGAGAGAAAGAGAAAGTATCCTCTAATGGGGAATGATCAGCCACAAGTCCTTCTCCTCCATCTCCTCCTTGAGGAATTTGGAGTATATACACACGTCTGGTCTGTTTCTCAAGCCACTGGAGCTGGGATTTAAAACATGGTCAGCCATATGGGATGTGGCTCCCCACTAGGTCATGGGGCTGGTCCATGTATCTTACTTATTTTTTTTGAGAGAGTTTTTTTGTTATAGGGCACATACACTCGTTGGAGAGACAGAGAAACAGAAAGAGAAACCAACCCCTGGAGGGATGGCTGGGGTTGAGGTGAGTGATGGCCACGCTGCAATCCTTTCTCCTCCATTCTCCTCTCAGGATTCTGGGCATTAATGCACATGCACTCAGTGTGAGTTTTATGCTGCCAGGTCTGGGACTCAAATTGTGGCTGGTCATTTGGGAGTTCAGCACCTTAACCACTATGCCACCTTGCTGGCCCTGTATCTTAATTTTTAATAATAAAAAAAGTATGTTTACAATGAGTTGTGTGGCTGGCCTTTATTTCTATGACATTATACTAATAGCTCTGAACCTAGCATGAACTAAAATTGTAAAAAACAAGGCTAAAAAGGAAAAAGCAAGAGAGAAACAGTGTGAGATAAAAATGAAGATAGTAAAATCTGTAACAGAAACGAGGAGACAAGCATATGAAATGTTGCAAGGGCAATGGGAACGTAAGTTTTTATTGGACTGCAGAATGAACAGTAAAGAATCAAGGATGCTTCCAAGGTATTTAGTCTAAAGACAGGGAGTACAGAGATGCTGGACATAGTCATGTGGGCACTGGAAAGAGAATGTTGATAGAATAATCAAGCAAAGGCTAGCAGAATATTGAAAACAGGATGACAGATTTACGAAAATGTATAATTAAAAGAATCCTTGCATGGGCCTCATAGATCCATTTAGACTGGATAGACAAGACAGAGAAGTTGTAACTATAAAAGGAGTTGGAGCAGTGGTTTCTATTTCCTGTGTGTGCACCTTGAAGCATCATAGTTTTGTAGTGAAGCCTGTGGAGCCCTCCTCAGAATGATGATTTCAAATGCATAAAATAAAATACATGGAAATAAAATGGAGATGAACTGGTTTGAATAGAGCTACCAAAATAATCTAAAATGTGATATTGTAAAACTATGTGTTTTCTTATTCATTTCATTAGGAAATAGTATTAATGATGGGTCTAATAATCACCATAATTTTATTATAATGATGACTCTAAAAAATATTTCAGGAGATCTGAAAAAACTGCAATTATGATAAGAGGTATCTATGTTTTCTAGTCAGTCAAAGTCATATGTACTACTAATACTATCAGAATTTGTAGCTTATATTAATATTTTAAGGAAATGTTAAATTTCTGTTAGATGTTTGTCAGATGTTCTTCATCACAAAACAAAGTCATGGACTCCCTGAATTGTATCTAGGGTTGACTAGATGTCCCATATTTGAGCTTCTTGAGTTCAGGTCCCTATATGGAGAATGAGAGCAGGCAGAAATCCTTAGAACTAATTTAGGACATAGTTGGAAGTACTTGGGTGGTGAGATTTCCCAGCAAGGGTATGTTTGTGTAAATGTACAGCAATGCCGAAAGCTCTGTAATTGATAAGATCATTGACTCCAGGCCAGGATGTCAATCAAATCACTATCTGAGTGACGTTGAGGAAGTCACTTCTCTGTGCTTCACTTCCCATTTTTTAAATTCTCATGGGATTCTTATGAGAGTTAAATGTATTAACATTTGAATATAACATGGGACATTGCTTGGTGCAATTAAACACAATACAAAAAGAATTTATCAAATAAATAATTTAGATAACTTTCTTATAGATTGAGTCATGTAAATAGTTACAGCTAGTCCCTACCTTTAAGGTCTTATAAGACAGGAAAAAGAGAGAAATATTGAGTAGAAAGAGAGAGGGGGAAAAAAAATACCTCTGAGGGTGCAATTCAGTATAAAATGGGTCTTGAAATAAGATAGTTCGAGGACCAGATGTCACTGGGAGGTCAAGAACTGAGACTGAGAATAGATTATCTGGACTGGAATTGGTAACCAATAGACCATTAGTAGCCTTTTGGAGACTGGGTCTATCAGCTAGAAGCAGATGCCAAATGCTAAACCATCTACTGAGAAATTGAGAAACAATGAATTAAACAAATAGAGGCAGTAAATAGGAATTGCACTCCTTAAAAGTCTGTCTACGTAAAAAAAAGATTTGAAGTGTGTTAGATTTAACAGAAATGACCTGAGCACAGTGAATGGTACAGGAGAAACAATCAATGAAGAGAAAGATTGGAAATGTGAGAAGATAATTGATATTACCAAGTCCTGATTAGCGTAGGAAAGAATAGGACTCGTACAAAGTTTCACCTCGGATGCAAAAGGAATTCAAATCCTTCCGAAGCTAGG
Source organism: Tupaia tana (assembly GCA_026018925.1). Taxonomy (NCBI): domain Eukaryota; kingdom Metazoa; phylum Chordata; class Mammalia; order Scandentia; family Tupaiidae; genus Tupaia; species Tupaia tana. The sequence goes on from JAKSZU010000004.1 coordinate 71,895,242, forward strand.
GACTAAAAGAAGAAACAAAGATAGCAAATGTTATGATCACATTAGAAAAAAGACTTCAAGGGCTTATGCTATAGGATCTCCATCTCTCAAAACTATGGCAAGAGGGATCTTCATAAAGAAATAAGTCATGGGAAGTAAGATAGAAGCTTTAGAGTGGGTGAGGAGCATTTTGATTAATTGCTATAGAGAATGAAACACGTGCCTAATTAAAGAGAAATAGAAATACTGCCAAGTAGCTATGGGAGACTAGCTGAGGCTGTTTACAGAGGATAGTTCGATTTCATCCTAAACATTGCTTCCGTCTATAAGTTTTTGTTGATCAAGCTCCTGGAATGTATTGGTTGTCAGAAAAGACATGACACACTTTTTCATAGAAAAGCAGAAAAATATATCATGACTTTTCTGACAACTTAATATTATTATATTAATATAAAAATATTATATAATTGTATGTTCTCATTGCACTCTTCACTTGCATAATTATTTTTGGTGCATGAGTGACTTGCTTGCTATCATGTACATTTAAAAAAATTTTAGCAGTGTTTGCTTTAGGGCACATGTGCTTGCGGTGTGGGGTGGTGGGAGACAGACACAGTGAGAGGGAAAGTGAAAAATCACCCCCCCAGGGGAGATGATTACACTGTTTTCCCTTCTCCCTTCTCCTCTTGGGGTCTTGGGCATGCATGCACACCTACTGATGTGATTTTCAAGCCACGACGTTTGGAACTCAAACCATGGTCAACTATGTGGGAGTCCAGTGATGTAACTGTTACACCAACTACTGCCCCCAGTGTAAAGTTTTTGACTTTTACCTTTGTTCATTTATTTACATACACTCAAGACCTGGAACATAGAAGATATTCAACAGTTTTGTTTTTGATAAATGCCTTTTATTTCCTGAAGTACTTCGTGTTTGAAAAGAGTCTACACTGACTCTGTGGCTTACATTCTTATTGGAAGCATCCATACTGACTCTGGCAAAGCCAGTTTGCTATGAACAAGTTAATAAACACTGTTACTGCCTTCTACCTTACATTTCTTCACTTGTCCCTCCTTCATGTCTTGCTCTTTACATCTCTTTTATGTCTTGCTTGTAGCCTATAATTATCCCTCCAACTAGGACATTACAGCACTTCTTTACTGATCCTTTGTGATTAATTTTGGGTGCAATTTTGTTCTTGATGGTCATCCTGATCTACTTCCCTTCTTGTCCCCTGTGAATTAAATTGTCCTAGGAGCTCAGCCCAGTCTACAACAACCTGCTTGGTTAGCTCTTCTGCTGGATAAATACTGGGTCTGAAAATGTGGATAAAAAATGAGCATAGAAAAAGTTATGTAGCTTTTAAAACAAAAAAAAAAACAAAAAAAAAAACAAAAAAAAAATCTGTATTTCTGCCAGGAGAGAGAGAAGAGAAAAAGAATAAGAGGCAGGCACTCTCAATAGGTCTTCATGCTCCACCCCTCAGTCTCCGCTGGCCTACAGCTTGAGCATGTACACACATGCTCTGCTTGGTCAGGGAGGTCCCTGGATGCAAACTCCAAACCTTTCTCATCTGGTCCCAGTTGTGTTAACACTATGCCACAATATGACCCCTCATGTGGCTTGTTAAGGGTCAACAATGACCTATTGTGGTACAAGAAGAAATATAAAAGGTAAAGGATATATAAGATTGAATAGAAAGTTAAGTAGTGTCAAAAGATAAGTGATCTTCTATAAGATCAGATATATGTGGGAGACCCATTTGTCACTTCCTTTGAACCTTTATTGAATAACTATAATCCATGTGGAAATCAAATATCAGATCAATGCAGAAGTTTGGGTCTAGATTTGGACTCTTTTATATTTACTGAATATAAATTAGAATTATATTTATTATTTTTTACATGAAAAGCCTACTATGAAAACCTATGTGTCAAGTACTGCTATGTCTTTCTTTTATCATTTTTATTATGTACCCAAGAATCTATGCAGGTCACTTTTATGATCACAGATGTCATCCAGCGATGTATTGTATTTAATAAGCTCTGGTCTAGTACTGCTGTATGTCAGGTATTCTTTTTTTTTTTTTTTTTTTTGAGAGGTTTTTGCTATAGGGCGCGTGCGCTCGCCAGAAAGACAGAGAGAGACCGAAAGCGAGAAATCACCCCCCCAGGGGGGATGGCCACGCCGCAATCCCTTCTCCTCCATTCTCCTCTCGGGATCTTGGACACGCACGCACGCACGCCCGGCGTGAGTTTAAGCCGCAGGGTCTGGGACTCGAACCGCGGTCGACTACGTGGGAGTCCAGCGACATAGCCATTACGCTAACTGCTGGTCCCAATGTCAGGTATTCTTTTAAGTACTTCACCAATGGTAATGTATGAAATCTTATGACTTAGCATTTAAATTTATATTTCTGGCTACTTATAGGAGCACCTTAAATAGTGACTGTCCTGGAATATTCTTGTGAATCATTTAAGCCTTATATACTAAGAATAAATACAATTAGGAAGGGATCAAATGTTATATGGTGTAAGTATTGATATGTATCTGTAACAGTGGCCTCCTTGAAGCACTCTTGAAAGAGACACACATGAATAGACTCACTTGTTCATTTATTCATACTTTCATATATACTTTCACTCATTTAATAAATGTTTATTGAGTGTTCATTATGTAAAAACAATGTATTAGTGATTGTTTTTCTTCCTTTTTTTAAAAAAAAAAAGATTGGACTGGGGCCAGCAGATGGAGTAATAATTATGTTGCTGGACTCCGACATGGCCGACCACAATTCGAGTCCCAGACACGTTGGCTTGAAAATCACACTGAACACATGTGCATGCCTGCCCAAGATCCTGGGAGGAGAGTGGAGGAGAAAGCATTGCAGCATAGCCACCCCCCCACCCCCCAGCAGGAGGGTGTGATTTCTCACTTTCCTTCTCACTGTATCTGTCTCTCACTCCAGTGAGTGCACATGCCCTAAGGCAAAACACTCTAAAAAGAAAAAAAAGATTGGACGTTGTGTCCATATTCAAGAAGTTTATAAGCGGGATATATGTTAGGACAAAGAATTCAGGTAGGACAAGAAAGCAACAGATGGAGCCAACAGGTGGCGAGGAGGTTAAGGTGTCCAGATCCCACATGAATGACCCTGATATTTGAGTCCCAAATCTAGCAGCTTGAAAAACACAGCAGGCATGTGTGTACATGCCCAAAATCCTGAAAGGAGAAGGGATCGCGGCATGGTCATCTCTGCTGAAGGTGAAATCTATCTTTCCCTCTCTCTCTCACTCTGTCTCTCTCTGGTGAGCACACATGTCCTATTGCAAAAACTTAAAAAAAAAAAAAGAGAAAGCAACAAATGACATGATGGAGTCTTCAAAGAGTTCATGGAAAATTTGTATGATATAAACATGGATTTCTAATTTAACTTAAAATTTTATTTTCAACTTGCTAAAGGGTACCTGTGATTGCCAGAGAGAGAAAGTTGAGAAACCACCTCTCATGGGGATGGTTGCATCACGTCTCCTTCTCCTACATCCCTTCCTCCTTTTGGCATTTTGGATACACAGGCATACGTGCCTGGAATGTTTTTTAAGCCACTGGGTCCAGGACTCTAACTGCACAGTCAGCCATGAGAGCCAGCTCCTTTAAACACCATGCTACAAGACAACATAGATTTCACATTTTTTTGCACCAAAATGAACTCTTACTTTAATTCCATCTTTCCACTAACTTTGAGGTCCCCTCTTATAATACATAGCCTGAAAAATAGCTCTATAATAAATATAACAAAGCCCTGAGTGGATTTTGTAAGACTATAGAGAAGGGAGCATTTAAGCTGAACATGTGCCTTATGGAAGTCCTCACTGTCATACGAGCCAGGAGGGTGCAGAAATATGGATGGACTTCAGCTGGATCAAACTTACCTGGGTTAAAGTGATATGTTAACAATTGCTAGAGGAAAATCATTTGCTAAACTATCGAGAAAATGCAGCCTTTCCAGTAGAAGGAAACTTTGTCTACTAGTTTCCAGTGGCAAAATAGTCTACCAGGCCTACATTTTTTGTTTGTTTTACTGTTTCTGAACTTTGATTGCTGTAAGAACTAGAAATATCTTTCATCTCCAGCTGGCAATAAAGCTATACTCCATTTTCCAAGCTGGATTGCTATAATCCTCCTTAATGAGTCTACCATAGCTCTCTCTCTAAAGCCTCCAATTGGATCAGAAAATAAGCCATAGCCAAAGGAGCAGCAGAACACTTTGGTCTCTTCATCCCAAGGCAATGCTTTTCTTTTTTCTTTTCTTTTTCTTTTTTTAACTTCCCAGAGTGTGTGTGTGTGTCTTTATTTGCCAGAGAGAGACAGAGAGAAAGAAAGAGGGAGAGGGAAAAAGCACCTCCCAGTGGGATATTGTCATACTAGAATCTCTTCTTCACCTCTCCACCCTGTTGAGATTTGGGGATTACACGCACACATGCTCAGTGTGTTTTTTAAGCTGCCAGAGCTGGAATCGAACCCCATGGTTGGCCATATTACGGCTCCTTTAACCTTGAGGCACAAGGCTGGCCCACAATACTTTTCTTCAACTGTTGCTACTTGATTTTTGTGCCAAGTAAGAGGTCTTGTGAAAGATTAAATAAAATCTGAGCTCTGAAAATGTATGAGCCTTGCTTTCTTCTTTACTTTACTAGGATAAAAACACTAACCTTCTTCTCAGAAAGGGGAAAAAAAAGTGGAAAGTCTCCAGATATTGGTCTGATGTAGTCAGAAAACAGCAATCATATTTGTATAGATGACATCCTGCAATGTCTTCTCAAACAAGCAATGTTTATTGGTCTCAAATATTAGAACTACGAATAAATGGAATTACTGAGTGAAGAAGTGGTAACTGATTATCTGGGTTGCAAGTTCTGAAATTTTGTAACATCTGCTGCTCTTATAACAATAACATATGAATGAAGTTTCTTCTGTGCTTTCAGGAATGTTGTTAATCTTGCATTCCATACAAGCAAGTCTGCTATTACCAACATTCCAAAGAGGTTGAGATGTCCTCTGAATAGTAGCTCATGAAAATCTAGTTAGAACAGATAATCGAATCCTTATTTTAAGAAAAATGTAAGATAGTGTTTGGATTTGTTTGTATTTACAATAATTAAGTGAAGTTTTGTAGTTTATGATAGCAGATTAAATGAATTCACATATTCATTGCATATAGCTGTATTTTTGACATTTAATGTAAATGGCTTCTGTTGATTATGCCATTTGTGACACCTTAGTAATTAAATGGGTTCAGAGTGAAGAGGTCAGAAATAGATAAAAAGATGGTCATTGATGTGGACATGGAATTTCACCTCAGAGCATTACAATGTGTAAGTTGTGTTTTTTCAAGGACTTTTGATTGATTTTTCTTCCAAAGACAAAAATTATATAAAAACTGTGGATGTTCATTGTGTTTGGAAGTAATAAAATGGCACACTATGAAGGATGTGTTTTTATATTATTTGTTAGACCAAATATAAAAACTCACCTCAACAATATTATTAAGTACTACAATCTGATTTTTTAAAACACACTTGACCAAGTGCAAGTTATTTACTAAAATGAAATAAAACAAAGCAAATAAAACAGTCAAGTAAGCTCGTATTTCACATTAAATTCATAAAGTCAATGTGATGCCAACTGAAATTTAAAGCAATTTGTGAATGGTCAATTGGCAAGGAAACCTTCAATAGACACCAAATTACAGAATTAGCATATACCCTTTCTAGCTTCTGAAACTTCAAATGTACTCATACGGATCCAACGATTTTACCATAACCAAACTGAATAAGTACATCTCGAATGCTTTAAATCACAATTTTAAAAAATTTTCCACTTTTCATTATAAGGAATGACAATTCCCTCATACCCCAAAAAAAAAAAGAAAACAAAAAACAAGAAACCAAAGCTCTTCTGATCGATTTTATATTGTATGTGTTAAATTTGACCAGCTAATTTTCTTCAGATTTATTATCAACAATTGCATAGCAGCCCATAAATTATATAAGGTTTATATCAAGTTTTCAAGGTTATATAGTTATTAATCGATAGACTATATTAAGCTTCATTTTCATATCCACTGGGTAAAAACGGTGAGCAGAACAATTTAAAAAGAGAAGAAAAAAGGAAGAAAGGAATGAAGGGAGGAAGGAAGAGGCAGAGGGAGAAAAAGCGGGAAGAAAGAAGTATAAAAAAAGTAAGAGTTTGCTAGCACACTCCAAGATCTTTGCAGGCAAGAGTCAAATTAATTCATATATTAAAAGGATTTGTGATGATTTGCCAAGGCCCATGTATGAAGTAAAGTAGTAAATCAGGAATAAAATTGAGATTCAAAGGGGATATCACATTTTTCTTGGATATTTACAATATTTTGGTGAATATCAACCAAGGTCCCTTTTGTGTTTGTTAATTCTTTATAAGACTTGATGGGAGTAGATTATCTCCCTTTAGAAAGCTAAAAATGCCGACTTTCCCAGCTACTATATGACCATGTGATTCAATTAGAAGCACCCAATTTAGGCTTCACTCTGGACCAAGTTTCTCTCTTTCTCTCCCTCTCTATTTCTCTCTTGCTCACTCGCTTTCTCTCTCTCTCCCTCTTGACTGCAGTAGCAAATTCTGCAAGACCAAGTTTCTCATGCAGAAGGTTTTGTGATTTATTTTTCAGTTGGGAGCTCACATTCCTTGGATCGTTGTGGGAATTCTTTGAGGCCTGGGTAAAGGATGTGTTCCTCTGAGAGGTTACAACACAGACTGTTTCCACAGGCACAACCTTGGTCATAATAAAGTGGACACTGCCAAGAAATCAGTTTGACTAATCTGTTAAATAGTCTCTTAAATGGACTTGTATTTAAAGAACCATTAGCATGTCTTTTTGGCATTTGTCCTGCTGGTCAGAGATCCTTATTAAAGGTCTAGGATTAGGCTTGCTTAATAGTTAGAGGTGGAAATGAAAAATACTGGACAAGGGGGAACTATGGTTGCCAATATGTACTTTCTGATTTTTAATGGCTTTTGTTGCCTAGTTGAAGCATTTTCTACACTCATTACAGTTACAAGACATTTATCTTTCAGTGTGACTTTTAAAATAGAATCAAATGTAAATTCTAGAAGATGCTTTCACAGAGATTATATATCAGAAACTAAAAATTCATGTTTCATCCTTTTTTTAAGAAATATAATTTTTGTACCATCCTTTTTTCCCCATGTATTTATTTATTTTTACATTTTTCCACATTTACTTTACATATCAAAAAATTTTTGCTCATACTCCATAGTTCTTGACAGTTAATAAACAACTTTCAAAATTTCAAAATACTGGGAACCAGCAGTTAGCGTAATGGCTATGTCGCTGGACTCCCACGTAGTCGACCGCGGTTCGCGTCTTGGACCCTGTGGCTTACAACTCACGCCGGGCGCGTGTGCGTGCGTGCCCAAGATCCCGAGAGGAGAATGGAGGAGAAGGGATTGCGGCGTGACCATCCCCCCTGGGGGGTGATTTCTCGCTTTCTGTCTCTATGTCTCTCTCTGTCTGTCTGGCGAGCGCACGCGCCCTATAGCGAAAAAACCTCTCCAAAAAAAAAAAAAAAAAAAAAAAAATTCAAAATACTGAATTTTAAAGATAATGTTCAAAATATTTCTTATAATTTTGTATAATTTTGTTTGTGACTCTATAACAACAGAAACAGTATAGTTTTAAGTATTTTTGAAAAAATATTTACATGTCAACTACTCAAATTGTTTGCTTTTCAATAATTTGAGTAGTTGACATGTACTGTTCTTTTACTGAATGTACATAAGAGTTCATTTTGTCAATCTATTTACAAATGGATATCCTGGGTCATCCAGTATCTTACTTCAAAAGTTTTCTAAAATGATTATATCAATTTCTATTCCAAGCATTTTATGACACTTAAGTGATCTACATCTTTACTGACATTATACTTCATTATACTTTTTAGTCTTCATTAAAAAACAGCAAAAAAAAAAACCCACTAATGAACCAAATCACATTGACAAGAGCAAAAAAGAGAACTAATGTAAATAAGATTGAAAAGCAGTATTTGAAATAGAGTCTATGAGGTAAAGACAAAAATAACTATATAAATATTATAAAACAATGTAATATTTACAACATTTATAGAATATAAAGTATATTCATAATGGTTTGCATAGATGGAAAAAGCACAGCTTAGTTTTGGATATGTGAAACAAATTAAAACTCTAAACATAAAAAATCACTTTTGAAAACTCAAATTAAAAATTAAATGATGAAGCACCCCCCCAAAAAAGTATCTACAGGATTTGGCAAAGATCATTAATGATATTGTCAGGAGTTGTTTCAATGAGGAGTGGGTGAAAAGTATGCCTACGATTGAGAAAGCGTGCATATAGACACATGTTGTCTACAGACACAGGTGTATGGAGGAATTTATCAGCCTTTCCTAGAAGTGATAGTGTTGACCTCTCTCTACCTCCCCCCTGCCATCACCCAATACACTAAATAGATTAGGTTAAAACTACTACTCAGGGAGCCAGCAGATGGTGTAACGGTTAAGTTGCTGGACTCCCACATAGTGAGTGTCAGTTTGAGTCCCAGACCCGGCGGCCTAAAACTCACGCCAGACATGTGTGCCTGCATGCTCAAAATCTCGAGAGGAGACTAGAGGAAAAGAGAGAGCAGCGTGGCCATTTCCCCTGGGGATGATTTCTTACTTCCTGTCCCTCTGTCTCTCTAACAAACACATGTGCCCTATATCAAAAATCTTTAAAACAAAACAAAACAAAAACTGCTGCTCAGGATTGAATCAGAGCAAATCATGGATTTATTTTGGCATATAAGAGAGTTTATTCATATTTTATTTCTATAACACTTTTTTTTTCATTCTTTTGTGAAATGATATGACTGGTCTACCTTATGAAAACTTCTTCAACACCAGCAATTTTTATCCAGGTAGCTCTACTCATGGAAAGTTAAGCCTCAAAGACATGGAGTTCCTTTCTATTTAGTGTTGTACCTTTTGGATCAATTGGAAAAGTTCTGATTGAACTGGTAGAGGTGCTTTAGTCATATGCAGTGTTCTGAAGGATGACAGATTTCAGTGATTTGGGGTGTGGGATAATCTGAAACTTATATTTAACCCTCAGTTTGGTTCAGAAATTACATTTCCTATTGATTATGGGTTTTTGAACATTCATGTTCAAAAATGGATTCAACTTTTCTATTCTTCTGGATGACAACAGTCTTTATGGAGAATTTGATACAAAACAAATAACATTTTTTAAATAATTTATTTTATTTTTAGTATTTATTTTTACTATTTTACCATAATTTATTTTATTTTACTATTTACTGTATCTATTCTTATTATTTTTTTAAACATTTGATTGCTATACATCATATGGCTTATAAAGAGAATTTACCCAACATGAAATACATCTCAGACCATCCAGTTGAGAACACTATACACATTATCATCAAAATGTAATAAACCATTTCTGTGTCCTACAAATGTCTTGCCTCTCTATTTATTCTCTTTGATTTCCTTCCCTATACTCTTTCCTTCTCCCACCCTCCTTTCACACTGTCTACAGCAACAAATGACAATTTCAGCAGGTATCTGTGAGCTTAATAAATATTTAATATTATATACATATAGAGGAAATTTCACATAGAGAACTGTTTCTTTTGTTCTCATTTAAAAATACCAAAAAAATGCATGAAAGCATTTAGCATATAGGAAAAAAACTTTTGGAATTACCTATAAGGACTGCTTTTTATCTTAATAACAGTGGCTTATATATCGAGTCATACAAATAACTACAATGAACACTTAAATTATAATGCCTGTCACTGTGTGTCTAAAACATATTAGGGACCTACATATATTGTTTACTTACATTCTAGCAACAAAATTAAGTACATACTTAGTTTTTTTTTTTTTTTTTGGAGAGGTTTTTGTTATAGGGCACGTGGGCTTGCCAAAAAGATGGAGAAAGACAGAGAGACAGAAATCGAGAAATCACCCCCCAGGGGGGATGGCCATGCAGCAATCCCTTCTTCTCCATTCTCCTCTTGGGATCTTGGGCACGCACACACATGCATCCGGTGTGAGTTTAGGCCACTGGATCCAGGACTTGAACCGCAGTCAACTACGTGGTAGTCCAGCGACATAGCCATTACGCCAACTGCTGATCCTGATACTTAGATTTTTCTCTTGCAGTCAAGAAAATACACTAAAACTTAGCAGTGCCTGATTAAAAACTGGATCTCTCTTAAACTAAAACTGATAAATGTTTCACTTTACCATGTCTTCATGCAGTAGAGCTTATTCTAAACTCAGGCATATAAATTTATATGTTTAAAAAGAACTTAAAATATGTATTTTTTTACTTTTGATGTTGTAAAATTGGTATTTACTCATTAATTCATTGTCATTAGTCACTGCCTGAAGATGCTGACCTTTTCTGCTAAACATCCAACTTCTACCATAATATCTGAACAAGCAGGGCTGTTTTAAATTTCAATGTGATCATTTTGATGTGGTCAACCAAAACTATGCAACCTAGTCATTGATGGCTCAATACACCGATGACAGGGTAAACTCTACCACCAAACTGCAACAGAACGCAGGCCATGACGTATATACACCGGAGTTCTCTAAAATCCATGGAAAGTAGTCAGAGAAGACACATTCAAAATTTTCTTTATAAATTTCTGTTGCCATCAAGTTATCCCTGGAAATTGACTCTATAGTTAAAACAGTAAATCTCACTAATATATTCCCCACTCATTTAGGATTACAAAGAAAAATTGTTTAAAAATTTGCTTTTTGGGGGGGCTAGCAGGTAGCATGGTGTTTAAGGACCCTGAACTCCCACATGGCTGGCCAAGTTTCAAGTCTCAGATTTGGCGGCCTACTTCCTCGCTTTCCTTCTCTCTCTCTGGTCAAATTAAAAATAAATAAATAAAGTTAAATAAAATAATTCTTTAAATAATTTCTTTTGAGAGGTTTTTGCAATAGAGTGTGTGAGCTCGCCAGAAAGACAGAGAGAGACAGAGAGATAGAAAGCAAGAAATCACCCCCCAGGGGGAAATGGCCACACTGCAATCCCTTCTCCTCCATCTATTCTCCTCTAGGGATCTAGGGCATGCATGCACATGCACCCATTGTGAGTTTAAGCCACCGGGTCCGGGACGTGAACGCGGGACTATGTGGGAGTCTGGCTATGTCAATGGACTCCCACATAGTCGATCGCAGTTCACGTCCCGGACCCGGTGGCTTAAACTCATGCTGGGCGTGTGTGCGTGCATGCCCAAGATCCCGAGAGGAGAATGGAGGAGAAGGGATTGCGGTGTGGTCATCCCCCCGAGGGGTGATTTCTCACATTCTATCTCTCTGTCTCTGTCTGTCTGGCAAGCACACGCGCCCTATAGCAAAAACCTCTCCAAAAAAAAAAAAAAAAATCTGTTTTTGGGAATGCTTGTCATGTATTTCATAGATTTGAACACATTAGGAACATGTGTTTCCCTTTAAAAAGAGTGTATTCTTTAGGGCAAAATGCAAAAGTAAAGAACATAATTTTCTAGGCATTTAATGCCTTGAGATACTTTATGTGGTACCATAAAACAGGTGAGTTAATCAAATAAAATAGATCTGGATAAATTGGCCTAAAAGAAAATTTGTATGTAACATATTTATATAATATATGAAAATATTTTTAATAATTCATTAGTAGATCAGGCACTTTGTACTTCTTTCCTCCCCAAACTATTTTACATATATTTTTCATTTACATGTAATGTTAGTAGTATCTGTTTAAATAAGAAAAATTACTAATAATTTGTAATTAAAAACATATTCTTATGTTGCAAAATTACATTTGCAAAAACATAATTTCTACTTTCCTTTTCAGAATGCTATCTAATATGTATCTATTTGGATACTTTAAAGATGTTAAATTCCAATTATTCTAAGGTATTCCATAAAGCTAGCTGAGTACAGTTCTGGGTTGCTGAAGTATTAATGTATCCACTAATCACTGTTGTATAAGTAACTTAGAATTTTGCCTGATGAACCTATTTTTAATTTTACCTAAACATCAGGATAGTTCTATACATTATCTTCACTTAATTGCTAAACAAACTCAGATCATCATTATAGATAAAGAATGATAGAGCCAACGCTATAGCCTGGTGGTTAAGGCAGACAAATCCCACGTGGCCAACTGTGTGGTTCAAGTCCCAGACCCAGTGACTTGAGGAGCATTCTAGATGTGTGTGTGTGTGTGTGTGTGTGTGTGTGTGTGTGTATGACCAAAAATCTCTAAAAGAGGAGGGACTCAGAAGGGATTGCAGCATAACTAATGCTCCATGGAGGGTACTTTCTTCTCACTCTCTTTGTTTCTCCCTCTGCCAAACGCCTGTATCCCCTAGAAATAAACAAGTAAATAAAAATAAAAATTGGTCAAGTCTCTCTCTAAGTCATCTTTGGATAATCATGCTAATTTTATGTAGGGAAAATAGAAATTAAAAAAGAATTCACCTCTCTGTCTCTGTTTTTCCGGCGAGTGCATGCGCCCTATAGCAAAAACCTCTCCAAAAAAAGAAAAAAAAAAAGAATTCACTTTATTGACACTGGCCTTCTGAAACAATCATAGCATGAGGCCCACCCATGAGCCAAACAAAAGTTTGTATCTAGAAAGGTCAGGTAGCATAACGTGCAATAATAAACATAAGAAAAACAAAATAAATCAAAAGAGAATTTAAAAAATAATAATAAAAAGAAATAACAACACCTAAGTGAAAACTCTGTGTCCAACCAAAGTAGCCAAAACTTGCTAGAAAATTAGCATCTACAATATTAAGAATAGAATTTTTATGAACAAATTTCTCAAGTGATTATAGCAGTAAAGTATTTTAAGATAGGGCACCTTCAGACTGACAAACCATCGAGAGAAATCCCTTATGCTAGAACTAGCAGTCTTATCCTCAGACAGAAGAAAAGCATATATTTATGCTTTTTTGTTCGTGTGTGTGTGTGTGTGTGTGTCTATAATAGCTTATAAAACAAGCCAAAAAAGAATTAAAGACAGAAAATAGACATGCCCGTCTTCTTCTCCATAGACAATCCTCTAAGACAGTCCTCTAGCACAGTCCTCTTAAGACAATACTCTAGCTGGGCTTTTCACAGTAGGCACTGTGCACACACTCGCAGACCAGCTAGTACAGAATCGCTTCAGAGCCTGAGGGCCCTGCCTTCTTTCAGCTAGCATGTCTTCTTTGACTGGCTATAACGACCACATGTTTGTGTTGCTGCCTATAGGAAACCAATTGCCCTGTTATGATGAGACTGAGATAAAAAATAATTACTTATTTTATACTACTGACAGATGGAGAGGAAAAGATTTAGTAAGTGTACAGAAGTCCGAAAATGATTTTGAGTTAGAAGCTATCTGCCTTTCCATTTTCAGTTTAAGACAATATCTGTTGAACGTGTAGGTTGTGCTAACCATTGATTTTTAGATACGGAGAATTCAGCAGTAAACAAGAGACACAGATTTCTGCATTTATGACACTTAGAGTCTGTTGAACTTGTCTCACTTTAGGCTTGTTTTATACAAGGCTGATGATATATTTAAAAAAAAATCCTTATTGAGCTATATGTCACATACTATACAATTCATCCAAATGAAGAGGGACACTCAAAAGTTTTTAGTAAGGTCTCAAAGTTGTAGGAATCACCACAGCTTAATTTTAGAACATTTCCATCACTTACCAAAGAAACCTCATACCCATTAGCAGACATGCTTCCTCCTTCTCCATCCTTCTAGCTCAAGACAACCAGTAATATAATTTTTATTTACATGGATTTGCCACTTCTGGACATTTCATATAAATGGAAACATACAATATGGAATGTATTATTTTTTGACTTAAAATATTTTTAAGATTCATCCATATTGTAGAATGAGTCAGCATTTCATTCCTTTCTGGTGCTATCCACTTACAGTAATTAATTAAACATGTGACTTGCCCTACTTTATGTCTCCTTAAGCTTTAGAGCATTTCAGTTCTAACTGAGCATAAAGCTTTAAATGAGATGGCTTAATTTTAGAACTAGGAAGCATTTGGAGAGCATCCAGTTTATTTCTGCATGAGAAGATAGACAAATACAAAAAGAAGTGGTTTGCTGAAGGCCTCAAAGCAGAGAGAGGACTGAAATCTGTCTCTTCACACTCCTGGATTAACTCTTTATCACAGGGCTTACTTAGTGTAGATATTTACAGCCTTTTGTTTATATTTAGGACTCTACAACCTCTTTAAATTGAAAATTATTTTAATCCTTTTCAGTTTATAGATTATTAGAATTTTCTGTAAGAATAGACTTTGTTTCTTATCTAAATTACGAGGCGAGAAACGATAAATCAAGCAAATAAGATTATTCCTGGTCATAAGATAATGGCCTATTTATATTACTCTTATAAAACTATTGCAAAAACTTACTCACCTATAAAATTGTCCACTCTATAGTTTTACTAGCACCTTCTTTCTCACCTTAATGGCCCACCCACTGCATACATTTTTTTTGTTAGTAAATTCTCTTTCTTTATCTCTTTCTTTCTTTCTTTCTTTCATACATTCAATGAAATTGTTTAGCTTATGAGGTGAATATTTCAATATGTGAACATTTCTCCCTAGTCCAGTTGATCAAAATATCTTCAACAGCAGGTCTGCATATATTTTTTAAAAGGGAATAACCAGTAAAATACTATCTATCTGTGATCTATATCTATCCATTTTTCTAGACTGCCTGAAATCATACAAAATATACCTTTGTAAATATTTTTAAAATTTTAAAGTTGATTTATTTAATTCTTTCACGGATGAGAGAAAAAGAGAGACCCTCTCAACAGGGTCTTAATGCAGCAATCCACCCCAGCCTTAGGCAACTGCACATCCTGGGCACACATGTGCCAACAGCACTCAGGGAAGTCTCTGGATGCAAACTTATAACCCTCCTATGTGGATCCACCTCACAGAACATCGTGTTTTACTGCTGTGCCACTGTCCAGCCTCCCAGAATATGCCTCTTAAAAAAATTACAATGAGGTACCAGGAGTTAGCGTAATGGCTATGTCACTGGACTCCCACGTAGTCGACCACGGTTCGAGTCCCGGACCCGGTGGCTTAAACTCACGCCGGGCGTGTGTGAGTGCGTGCCCAAGATCCCAAGAGGAGAATGGAGGAGAAGGGATTGCTGCGTGACCATCCCCCCTGGGGGGTGATTTCTCGCTTTCTGTCTCTCTGTCTCTCTCTCTGTCTGGCAAGCGCACGCACCCTATAGCAAAACCCTCTCCAAAAAAAAAAAAAAAATTACAATGAGGGACCAGCAGTTAGCGTACTGGCTATGTTGCTGGACTCCCATGTAGTCGACCGTGGTTCAAGTCCTGGACCTGGTGGCTTAAAGTCACGCCGGGCACGAGTGTGTGTGCCTGCCCAAGATCCTGAGAGGAGAATGGAGGAGAAGTGATTGTGACGTGGTCATCCCCCCTGGGGGGTGATGTCTTGCTTTCTGTCTCTCTGTCTCTCTCTGTATTTCTGGTGAGCACACGTACCCTATAGCAAAAACCTCTCAAAAAAATTATAATGAACAATGCTTAAGATTATACTGATGGAAAACAAGATTCAACTTTTTTTAAAACCTTTTTTTTTTTTTTAGATTTATTTTATTTTATTTATTCATTTATTTATTTTAATTTGACCAGAGAAAGAGAGAGACAGAGAGAGAGAGGGAAAGTGAGAAAGCAAGCTCCCACGATTTGAACCGTGGTCAGCCATGTGGGAGTGTCCAGCACCTTAATCACCACGCCACCTGCTGGTCCCAAGATTCAACTTTTTGTAATCATTTTAGAATTTGCAATTAGGCTCTCTAGTTCCCAGCTGTAATGAATATAGCAAAGTACATGTCATCTAATAGGTTTCCACTCATTTTTTTAAGTATTCGGCCTTTACTTAAGTTCTTATTCCCAAAGTAAAAGATCAATTTGAACAACTATACAGTAAATTATGCAGAAATTTCTAAAATTGGCATTTAATGATTTTAACTTTAACTCTTATTCCTGAAGTTTATTTTGTATTTTATTTTCCATATGACTTTGGTATTGCAACATTTTGCTTTTACTTAATTACTTCTGACTAAGCCTCTCTTCAGCTTTCCTGACCAGCAACCATTAGGATTTTTAGTATATTACATGTTAGGTTTAGATTTTCCTACCTTTGATAAGTGTAATATAGTGCAGGTACCATGCTCATATTTTCATTTCAAACTTATACCTACCTCTCCAGAGCACTGGTATAAGCCTGTCTCAGCATGTACTCAGAATTATTTATGTGGTGTTCATTTTAACTGACTTCTTATTTCACTACTGATGATAGAACTTGTAAAGTTATACATGGTCCACCTAAACACACACACACACACACACACACACACACGTGGTGCAAGAATCTCTTACCGGGATACAAAGTTGTAACTATTATTTGTCAGTTTTTTTCTATATTTAATACACTCTTAAGGAAATCTGCTTTTATTAATAATTATTTTATTTAACTTTATTTATTTATTTATTATTTCTTTAATTTGACTAGAGAGGGACAGAGTGAGAGAGCAAGAGAGAGAAAGAGAGAGAGGAAAAGTGAGAAAGCAAGTCACCAGGACCGGGACTCGAACCGTGGTCAGCCATGTGGGAGTCTAGCACCCTTAACCATCACACCATCTGCTGGCCCCTTAATATACTCTTAAATTCTAACATATCTTAGAATCTATTTTCATCAGTCCTTGAGGTATACATGCATATATATGCACACACACACATACACATGCACATACATGTATATGTATATAGGACAAGAAAATTCTGTGGTGAGAGAGATAAACTATAAAATACTATCTTAAAAGAGAGACCTGATAAAAATGTGTCAGAGAGAAACTTGAATGCACAATTCAAAAGAGCCGAGTGTCTCTTTCACTGCAGCATGAATTCCTAATCTCTATGATCGCTTCCCCTCCTTTTTTTTTAATAAAGATCTTGAACAATTTCCCAGCCCTCACGTATAATGGAGAAGAAACTGAAGTGCCTTTACCAGCTGAACTGTCTGGTGCTGAAAGTTTGAAGACTCTGATTCATTAAAAATGTTTATTTTATGGCACAAACCTTTGCATTTGAGATTAGTAAAAAGCACGTAACAAAAAATGTCTTTTGGATGGCAAGCTGGGGATGAATCCAAAATGTGTGCTTGAGTTCTAAAGTTATAGTTTCTGCTTTCCTGGAGGGTCTCCTGCCTACCATCTCCAAAGATGTAATGTGAGTAGTCGGACTCCAACTCCAATAGAAATATTCTTCTCCCAATGTGTTTCCAAACCTGAGACCTTTCTCAGCCTCTTTAGAAATTGTACAAAGGTCCTATAGACTTTGTAACCTCATGACTATAGGTTATAATTGTATAAATAAATTCACTGTATTCTATACTTTCTTTAAAAAAAAAACACAGAACGAAAATTATATACCATCCTGTTTTATTAATTTTTGTATTAATATTTTAGTCACCTTCCATTTTATAGGAGTGCGTATAGGAATTTATTTATAAAAATACTTGTAGAAATAGAAAATATGTAACTAAGAGGAAAGAACTCTAGGCATCAGATGGTAAGCAAAACAGGTGATAAGTAAGATGGACATACATGTTGGTTTTTAATATTTTCCTTTTGCAACTTTTAATAGAATAACCTTTTGTCCACAAAATTTTCTGATTTGGACAATAAGTTGTATGGTCAACCATATGTATTTATGCATCTGGTCTCCTCAACACTTTATAATTTGGCCTTGCAGAGGCACTTTTGTTATTCTTTTATGAGATTGTATTAATTAAATGATGTGCATATAAAAGGCCTTTGAGCACTGATGGGTAATGACCTTCAACTATAAGCATTCTAGACAACTGAGTATAGCAACTCCTTCTCTATCACCATCTCTATGACTTCCTTAGAAAGTCTGTTTTTTAAACAGCTTTATTGAGATGGTGTCAACATCTAAAAGTATTTATATTTAAGGCATACAACTTGATGTTTTGATATGCACATTTGCCATACATTGTATATCACTACCATCAAACTAATTAACATATCTACCACCCCTACATTGTGCTGAAAAGATTAAAAATTTACCTAAGCCAATTACAAGTATACAAAACAATATTGTGACTATTGTCATCATGCAGAAGCACTTTTTTTTTTTTTTTTTTTGGAGAGGTTTTTGCTATAGGGCACGTGCGCTCGCCAGACAGACAGAGAGAGACAGAGAGACAGAAAGAGAGAAATCATCCCCCAGGGGGGATGGTCACGCCACAATCCCTTCTCCTCCATTCTCCTTTCGGGATCTTGGGCACGCATGCACACGTGCCCAGCGTGAGTTTTAAGCCACCGGGTCTGGGACGCGAACCACGGTCAACTACGTGGGAGTCCAGTGACATAGCCATTACGCTAACTGCTGGTTCCCCAGAAGCACTTTTTTTTTTTTTTTAATAAAAAATTATTTAGTTAGAGAGAGAAAGAGAAAGAGATAGGATCCTTCAATAAGGCCTTTATGCTGTAATTCTTCCTCCAGCCCTAAAGCCATCTGGGATGATAAGTGCACCTGTAAATCATCATGCACACTGAGTAACACTTGGGATGCAAACCCAGAGCCTTTCCACATGACCTCAGCACCTCTACTGTCTGCACCCTTCGGTCAGGCACAAAGGCACTTTTAAATGCTCCCCAAGTGGCTCAAAATTTCAGGATCAGCAGTGAAGAGCTGTTGATTACATCCTTAGAATTCATTATTTCATTTTTGTGACAATTCTACTCTAGGTTTCTTATGGACTGGAAAAAGCAACCTTTTTCCTTTTCCACCTTCCTCATATATTCAGGTGGTCCTGGTTGCAAGAGTGCCCTGATTGGTATAGACCTAAGACACTGTCTTACGAGGGAGAAGTAACCAAGTCAGTGAGTTATGGTAACTCTCTGTGGGATTTCCAGGAAAGAGAAGTCTTTGGTCTTTCTTTGGATTGGTCATCACGATAACTGTAAGTGTAGAGCATCTGGAAATATGACAACGGAGCCACTAGAGAGGAAGAAGTTCAAAGAGATGCATCAAGCAACAGTATTTGAGACCTGTATTAAGTCAACCTCTTAAATAATGTGAAATAAAGTAAAAGATTCTTTTAATTTAATCCAGTAGTTTTCAATTCAGGGGACCCCCTCCCTCCCCAGGAAACATTTGGCAATGCATGGAGACATTTTGTATTGTCACAACTAAAGGAAGTGGATGGGAAGATGTTACCAGCATCTAATGGGTAGGGGTCAAAGGTGCTGCTAAACTTCCTGCAATACACAGGACAAAGAATTAGCTGGCCCAAGACTGCAATAGTGCCAAGGTTGAGAAATTCTAAAAATTGTAGTTTGAGCTAGTCTACCTTTCTCAAAATTAAAGATCTTATTTTATATGAGGCCCTCTGTGGGAAAAGTCTCACCTGCAAATCACTGATTTCACTAAACTTCTTTGAATTTTAGAAAATAAGTCAGACAACATAAATCCTCTGTTCTACATTTCCCAGTGGCCTCCCATCTAAGTATAAAGTCTAAAATCTTCAGCATAACCTACATCAAGAGTTGGCAAATTTTTTCTATAGAAGGCTAGATATGAAATATTTTCTGCAGCAAATACTAAACTTTGTTCTTGCAGCATGAAAACAGCCAAAGATAATGGTGAAAAAAGGTGTATGCTGTATTTTAATAAGACTTTATTTAAAAGCACTAAAATTTGAATTTTATATAATATCTATGACTCACAAAATATTGTTTTACTTTTGATATTTTATGCCAAACATCTAAAATTGTAAAAACCATTTTAGCTCAAGCCAAACAGAAACAGCTGGTGGGTCAGACTTGGGCTCCAGGCTATATCCCTTTGGTAACCCCTAACCTGTATAATCTATACTTACCCCCACAGATCTTATTCTCCTACCACGTTCCTGCTCTTCACAGATAGCAGTGTACTCTGGTCTCCTTTTTGTTCCTTGAGCACACCAGCACATTCCCACCTCAGTTCCTTGGCAAGAGCTCAGACTTTTGCTTAGATTGCATTTTCTCCTGACCTTTGATTAGCTGATTTCCTTTAACCTTTTAAAACTAGTTTTCCTCAGGGCCAGCAGATGGCAGAGCTGTTACATCGCTAACTCTCTTAGAGACAACCTTGGTTTGAATCTCAGACCTGGTGACTTAAAATTTACACTAGATGCATGTATGTGCATGCCCAAGATCCTGGGAGAAGAATGGAGAAGGGATTGTGGCATGGCCATCTCTTCTGGCAAATGATTTCTCACTTTCTCTCTCACTGTTTCTGTTCTCTCTCTCCAGCGAACCCACGAGCCCTAAGGCAAAAAAAACCTCTTAAACAAACTTTTCTTTTATCATCCAATCTAAAACATCCTTTCCGGTGCCTAATTTTTATCCTCATGCAGTACTTTATCTTTCCTGCAGTGTTTATCACCAGCTGAATTATGCTGCATCATTTTATTCTCTAACTCCTCTCACTAGAACCTAAGTTTCATGAGAAAAGACACTTTGTGTTTCCTTCAGCATCCAGAACAGTACCTGCTGTAGTTTGAATACATACCCTGAAAATTCATGTGCTGAGCCATTGCAAGGGATTAAGAGAGTGAAAACGTAATCTGATTATAGTGTTGAAAGGTGGAACCTTTGGGAGATTAATGATTGAGAGGCCCCTATGATTATGTTCTGGTGGTCTAATAAGGAGAGGAAATGAGACAGATATAGGAACATAGACCCTCTTTCTGGTCTTCCACCACATTATGGAACAGCCAGAAGAACCCCACCAAAGAGGGCCCCTGAGCTGTGTATAGTCTCAAACAATATAGTACGGAAAGAGAGAAAAATGAATTCACAATGGGAAAACCTGGCAAACTCTACCTCAGCCAGATGATCAGGGGCATATCAACAGTGATGCCATGGTCATAGCATGTCAGCTTGATATGACATGAGAATGGCACTCAGCCTCTGTGGTCTTCCTCCACAAATCCTTAAACCCAGTCTCATGAGAAAAACATCAGTTAAAAAATAGTTTCCTTTGCCAGTCAAGATGTCACAGCAGTAATATAATGCTCCTGGATGCCGAGGTCGCACGGGAAGTTCCTTAATCGTGACCCGAAGTCTCCCTGTGTGCACCTGTGATCCTGGCTAACTAAGGTCAGGGGATATTCAGGGTATTCCCCTCTCTTTCTCTGTCTCTTCTGCTCTCTGTGTTTCTCTCATGGAAAAATAAACTTAAAAAAAAGACAGTCTACAAAATATCTGACTCCCCAAAGCTGTCAAAGTAATTAAAAAATGAAGAAAGTCAGAAACTGTCAACAGCTAACAAGAGCCTAAGACAACATGAGAACCAAATATAACACTAGAAGTTATTTTTTAATTCCTAAAGTTCTCTTTATTTTTAAGTTTAACTTTATTGTAGAGTTTTTAAAATAAATACATAAGTATAAAGTTCATTGATGCAAAAACACTGAGCTAATTTACTGTTAATATCACTGGTGTTATTTTTTTGAGAATTAGGATATTTATGTACAGAAAAAGGACATTATTATTAAGCAAAGCCTAAAGAAATATGAATACTGTATGGAATTGAAGTTAGTATTAGGCCATCAAGAAAGTCATGACTTTTTTTCTGTTTGTCTATGCAAAAATGCATCATGACTTTCCCTATGTATTTGATTTATTTATTGGGACATATGAGCCATACTAAAGTAAAATGTTTATTTTAGAGGAAAGTGGATATAAGGTATGTGGGAACTCTCCTTACTATCTTGTCCACTTATATAAATCTAAAATCATATAAAGTTTATTTAATTGTTTTTGGAGCTAAGTTTACAGTTACAACCTTATAATTACACTGATCAAGGCCTTTTTTACTTTTAAGAGACAACCTAATTCACAACAGAATATCTTGAATACCATCTTATTATTACTGGATGAAACCACATTGAAGCTTCTAAAACAATATTATTTTATAGACCCAGAACAGTTCAATATTTTTGGCCTTAAAAATACTGAAAGGATTCTTCACGAAAGTGAAGTGATTAATATTTTCAACGATACTTTGGGATAATCTTTCACATTATCTACAATGTTTAGTTAAGAACCAAAACATTTATTATAATATTGTAACAAGTTTTTAACTATGACTGTAGAAGCTTTTCATTGCTTTTTAACTTTTAACTTAAGTATTTTATTATTCCATAGGGATAGACTTTGGAGGGATGAAAACTAACATTTGGTATTTGTGTTCCATTATGCATTAACGACCTTAGAATCTATCTGTTATTCCAGTTCACTCTTCACCACAACCTAAGAGACCCATAATTTAACACAGTTAAGGGAAGGGGAGACAGACCCAATGACTATGAGACAAGCCCACTGAAAAATATAAAAATCAGTAACTGCATAAAAGCAGATTCTTCATCTATGGTGCTCACTATTCTATCCCTAGAACCTAGAACAGCGGCAGGAAAAGAGGACCCTCACTGAATAAATGAATGAAAATTTATGACCCTATATAAAGTGATAATTAATATAGGGAAATCAGAATGAAATCTAAAGTTCTTACTGTGGTCCTCAAAGTCCTCTCATGAGCGCATCTCACAGCAGGTGGACTTCAGCCTGTCCTGAGGGAGAGGACATAAAGGAAAAACATCCGCCTAGTAGCTCATGGCCACCAGGTGCAGTATCCTGAACACAGGTATCAATTCATTGAATCTCTGGTGGCTCACAGTAGGTCGCAAATAAATGAGAAATTGAGACTAATGGGAAAAATAGTTTAGATTTTCTTAGATTTCGCTTTCAGAAACATATTACTCTGCTGAGAGGAATTATAAAAATAACAGCTCTGATTCTGTAATATATTTAAACTCATAATTTTTAGAAGTTGATCAGATCCATTCATTGCATACTTTTTCTAGTTACCAGATTTATAGTTTTGAGGCTGACTAATGCAATGAAAAACACAATAAAGTTCTATGCTATCAGTGACTTCATTTACAAAGAGCTTAAAGGGCAACAAAAATAGAAACCCAAATGCAGACAAATTTTGAAGCGATACTATATAATTAACAATGAATGCAAAGAGCAGATAGTTCCTTTGATATACATCAAGCAGTAAAAAAAATCTAAATTCTGTCTGGAAATTCCATCTTATTATGCAATAAATATGGAGGGGCCGGGGGAAGGAGATTGTAAATATAGAGCCAAGAAACAAGGGCTACATAAAAGGAATTTTCATTACTGTGAAATCATTGCTTTAACATTTGCATACTTTAAAAGTCATAGGGAAAAATATAACACTAGAAGTTATTTTTTAATACCTAAAGTTCTCTTTATTTTTAAGTTTAACTTTATTGTAGAGTTTTTAAAATAAATACATAAGTATAAAGTTCGTTGATGCAAAAACACTGAGCTAATTTACTGTTAATATCACTGGTGTTATTTTTTTGAGAATTAGGATATTTATAAATAATTCAGATTCTACTAACATTCTACTAACACATTAAGGCTGAGTATGTGAGAAACAGAAGCCAATTGGAAAGAAGTAAACTAAGCCAAAATAGATATCTTAAAGCATATCTTTCATGATTTTTTTATTTTTTAAATTTTGTCAGAGGGTACATGCATTCACTAGGGAAAGACAGAGGAGATGAGTGAGAAAGCAACCCCCATGGGGAATGGTCATGCCTTAATTGCTCCTCCTCCATTTGTCCCTCCTTTTGGGATTTTGAATTTTGAACACTTTCCTAGTTTTTACCTCAAGCCACTGGGTCTGGAGCTCTTATCACACAGTCAGCCATGTGGGATCCAACCACTTTAACCACCACTCTAATAAACTGGCCCCAAGATTTTTTTTTTTTTTTGTATTGTATTGTACCTTTCTAATTATTTGTACCTGACAAGAGAAATTTTATTTTACTTTAGTAAGAGAGATCTTTGCTATAGGGTGCATGTACCTGCCAGAGAGACAGAGAGACAGAAAATGAGAAATTGCCCCCCGCCCCAGGGGGGAATGGCCACGCTGCAATCCTTTCTCCTCTATTCTCCTCTTGGGGTTTTGAGCATGCACTCACACATGCCTAGCTTGAGTTTCAAACCACTGGGTCCGAGCCTGGAATCACAGTCAGTCATGTGGGAGTCCAACAACATAACCATTACACCATCTGCTAGTCCCTGATAAATTATTTTTTAAGTTTATTTCTTTCATAAGAGTAAGAGATAGAGAGAGGGAATAGGGAGGACAGAGAAAGAAAAGCACCTTCAACAATACCTAACACTGTGGTCTTTCCCAACCTTCCCAGCCCTCCAGGACTCAAAATACACAGTTGCTATGTAGGATCCAGCCTCAACCTCTATGCAACCTGCTACTCCTCCATTATATTCTTTAATGTCTGTATTTTCAGTCTTTCTTCTTCCCTTTTCTCCATTGCAAACTTTTAAAATTGGTTTATAATTTACATAATTGTTTCTGACATTGACCCATAGAGTCATTATCATTCAATTAGTATTTTATAATATGACTTTCTTCTTGTTTTTCAGGTATCAGTGAAGCATCTAACACAGTACTGTGCATACAGGCACGCAGTTAACATTTATTAGGTGACTAAGTCCTGTCGATCATTATTTCATATCTTAATAGCTCTTATTCAGAGAAAAAGTAGGAAGATAAAGAAGAGCAAGATTTTCTCCATTTTCTAACTTTTTTCTTTCCTTCATTTTATTTTTGGATCCAGCCTCTTTCTGAAAGAGCCTTATTACACTGCATTATGTTATATTATATGTCATATCATCATATTACATATACTGTATTTTCTTTCATTTTAGGAAACATTTGCTTTGATTTATATGTACTCTTTTCATCTTCAAATTGCTCCTTTTCACTGTCCTTTGAATGCTTTACAAGTGAACATGAACATTTTCTGAATAGTAATCTAGTGCCAAGGTGGTGTGGGTTCTTCTGACCACTACATTGTTACAAATGAAACTCATACCGTAATTTTCCCTTGGATGACATCACAGGATTTTTCTATCCAAAGCATGAATATCTTTGGATGAGGGAGGCAACCAGAAGTGAAAATAGACGTAGGAAAATTATATATTATACTTTGTATGGTTTGTATTCAGCATATTCTGAGCCAACATCTGTCCCTTGGATGTTGTCATACATTTCTATGGATCTTTAAAGGTTGGCTATCCAAGCACAAAATACTTTTAACAATTGCAATTAAAAAGGACTTATAATCTAAGTCCTTTGTAATTCCATAGAAATGAACATTTTTTTTCTGTTAGATATGATTAGCCTATTATAATTTCACTTACAAATTGAACTAAAGTATATTTAATATACCATCTAGGTGATTTACACTACATTAAAAATACCTTTCTCCAAAGTCAACACAAAAATATACTCTGTAACTAACACACTCATAAGTGCTAGCTGCAGCATGTCCCTATATGAATATTAACTATCACCTAAGTGTTATCCTAGGGAAGACAAGAAGGTGAAAACAGACCAATAAAAAAATAGCGGGGCATTCCCAGATTGTCTCATTGCTTGCTATTTGCATGGTCTTCAGACCAGAAGTATCACCATCTCTTTTTGAGCAGCACTTCTCAAATTTGAGTGTGTTCATGATTTAACTTTGCTTCAAAAGGATAGGTGGGGCTAAGATTCTGCATTTTTGACAACCTACTAGGGGGATCTGAAGGCTGCTGTCGCATAGTCCATATCTTCAGTAGCAAAAATATTAGCAAGCCAAGGGTAATTACTTCTTCTGTGGGTGTTATACTTTAACAGCCTACCCATAATGATGTTGTTTTATGAAAGTACATGCTTCAGTATGTATAGCTTTGAAGTATTTGAAAATAGGAAATAGTTATCACATATACATTTGTAAAGTAATATTAAGAAGTAAAAACTTCATATAAGAGAAATAATTAAGTAACGAATCAAGTTTTCTGAAGCATAAAAATCACTGTGGAAAAACTTTGGAGCTATTTAATCAGACTATTAAAGAAAAATGTATGTATTCATTGAAAAATAGCACACAGCATGTTGTGGTCATGATCTAATTCAACATTTCACTTGATGGCCACATCCTGCTGATGAGTGAATTTTTTTATGAATTCTTAGGCAACTTTAAAAGAAACACTTGTCTTTAATTGTGTACGAGCAGCCTAAATTCTTTTTTCACAAGGGAAAAATAAAATCAGGATGTTTGGCAGTTATTAAGCTGTCAACAATTTTGAAATCTCTATCTTAATACATTTAGAATGTGCACATTTTTGGACAAATTTAGTCCCTACTCTGAGTGAAAAGTTGTTTTGACTATCTGATGATTTAATACCAGATAGGTGTAGCATATCCTGTGGCGGCAGGGTTTTATAAATTGAGATACCATAATGTCAATATAATATTTGTAGCACATGCAGATGCAAGAAACTTCAGAGCTTTTAGATATGCAAAAGTCCCTTGAAATTGTATGGCATATTTCCTTCATTTTACAAAGGAAAAGAAAAATAAATCAAATGTCCAGTAAAGCCAGGTGACTAATCCAAGGAACCACCCAGCTAGTTAGTGATAGAGTTAGGACAAGAGCCCAAACCTCTTGATGCCAAAGATTTTTTTGTCCATAATAGTCTGAATTTTCAACTCATTTATCTGTGTTCAGCTTTTGAAAATCCCAGAAAATAATAATGATGATAAATGATAAGTATGTACAATATAGGAAGGGCCCATACCAAAGTTATTTCTTTAGCCAATTTTTATTGTTTCTGTTGTAGGGGGATTAAAAATATTTACTGAAATATATATTGACTGTAAAAGAAATACTTCTAAAGACAGTTTATCTTTAATAATGTGTTCATTGAGATTTCCCATCCAGAATACACTGGATATTGGCTCAGTGAATGAATGTAAATAAATAAATTTAAATAAATAAATAAATAAAACAAAAAAAATAATGTGTTCGTTGAAAGGGATTTTTCTTCAAAAATTAGAGAGTACACAGGGTCTAAGTTGAAAAATAATATATCATGTCATATCATGTATTTGAAATACAGATATTATTTTTCTTGAATATCACAGTTAAAATAATATTTACATGATAACAACTCTACATTTTCATTGGCCCCTTATAGCAGAAATTCAGGTATTTCCCAATATCACAAGCCATACCTAACAATCCGACCTTGCTTGCTCTGGCTTGCTGAATTTGTCCTCCTCTTTGACTGCTGGCATGGCCCAAGACTGAGAACTCAGGTGTACTCCATTAAGTCAAATTTCTGCAATGGTTGGCTTTCTTACAAGTTTCTCTTTGTAGTTAAATATTCTCCAGTTCCAAGAAGTCAGATATCTGGTGCAAGGCCATAAGCCATAGAATTGACACAGAACTGAAGCTCTGTATTAGACTTAAATGAAACAAGTATAGAAGATGAGGCATGTGTAAAACAAGGGTTTTTAAAGTGTAGCTGGTTATTCTTTGGGGGAAGGTTCATATAAAAAGTCCTACAACAATTAAAAGAAAATGCCTTGACTTTTAACTGTGACAACTTTTAAATAACAGATTTTTCCGTGTGTTTACTCTCTATTTTTTTTTCAAGCTTGCCCACAATCATAGGTCTGGATAGATTTTAGCATAAACCATAGATTGTGTTCAAATTCAACCCTCTCTGATCCAAAAAGTACATGCCCAGTCCAGAAACTCTCCCATACTGAAGAGTGTCTCCTCCACATGGGGAATGCCTATTGACCTGATATTAACATTCAATGGGCCCATCTTTGTATTGAAGATATTTTAATATTCTCAGTCTCAAGGAGAAAGACTATGACTCCACTTCCCTAACAAAAATAAATCTCTTTAGCTCTTGGACAAAAATGTTGGCGGTAAATGCACTTGACGAAGGGGTATTGTCTAAACCTGCACATTACCAAATGGAAACCCTAGGCTCTTGACATACCCAAGTATTCTGACATAGTCTTTTTAGAAAAGAATATGTTTCTGTTTATAATATGTTTAGAAAAGATCTGTTCCCACACATTTGTCTATGTAAATAAAAGGATGGAGAAATATATTTCAAGAGTAAAAAGACATTTTGACCAAATTACACTATTACTGTTTTAAACATCAGCTCCAAATCTCAAATAAATGAATATCCCATACCCACAGAAGATAGATACAAACAAGAATATAGTTATAGATAGTTTAGAACACTGAAAATTAGTCTGAACAATCAATATCAAAGACATCTAGAGGAAAGAGAAATAGATGACTATTACACAGTAATAATATTTTTATTTCCTTAAGTGACTATTTGACTACTTGATACATTCAAAAAAGGTTTATTGAGCATCTATTCTATAATGGGAAATACATTTTTTCTTTGATTCAATTTCTATATGTAAATGCGTTTAACTGCTTATAATTATCTCTTTAAGGTGTTCTAAACATTTTAAATTCACATGATTATCTTATGAAATTTAGTAAAACAAAATATAACAAACCAGATAATGCAATACAGTACGCTTCAATTTAAAAAATACATGAAAATCTCAAAATATATGCATACTCAGCCAGTTATTCATCTGTAAAAACTAAATTTGGCACCTGGCTGAAAACGCCTTATGCCAAAAAGTTTGGCCCTGGAAAACTGAGATGTTATTCATAATTTCATTTCTTCCGTAAGTATTTATTGAGTATCAACTCTTGCACTATCTAACTACTAGTATACAACACTGAGTAAAACATATGCAGGTATTTAAATGGAGTTCAGAGACTCAGAGGTTTCTCTAGTCCTCATTGATTTATAAATCTCAGTATCCTAAAAGACTTATATTTGTACTAATTATTATTCAGCAATTTTTTATGGACTTTCATTTTGTTTATTCATTTGTTTATTTTCTCTACACCACCACCATTCTAGTTGGATCTGGCCAGAGTGTGACAAAAGTAGGTAAATAATGAGAGATCATTTAAAAGATATTTTGAACCTTATTTTGGGGACTTAAAACACCAGTTTAGTAAGTTTTGACTTATCCTATAGCAAATGAAGAAACTCACTTCTTTAGATGGTTTAAGGAAATGGCCTTACTGTAGACACAATGGCAAAGAGGAAGTTTCAATTAGAGTCAGAAAAAACTGTTAGAAGTTTATAACATAGAAGATGAATAATGATTAAGGTCTGATAATGAAAGAGATAAGTAGAAAGGAATGAATGTGAAAAAATAACTTGCCTTCATCTTCACTTCGTTTAGCTTCCCCTGTTCTGCTCAGTAAGGCAAGAAACTGATTCCTTACAGGCTCCAAGTCCTGGGTGCCTACTCACGGGATTTCAAACTGAGTTAAATCAATGGAAGACTAAACTCCTTCCTTCCTAATCTATCACTGACATCTCTAATAGGAGCTGTTGTCCTCTGTAGCTCCAGCCTCACTGAACAAGCCTGCTGCAATGCCAGTCTTTGCCTGGGAACCCCGTCCTAAACTATAGGAACTCTGTCTTCTCCCTTTGTCCCTCTAATCTTGGGGCAGAAGCCTCCTCCTGCTGCTCCTAATCTCCAGGTTCCCTCAGCCTACCCCGTTGGCCTCTCGACCTTTTACATTAACTATATAATGAAGTCTCTGCATTGAATTCACTCTGTTTTTAAGACTGAATGATGTTTTTGTTTGTTCGTTTCCTAAATGGACTCTGACTAATGCAGTGTATTCAGTGCTTCTGAATTAATATGTTCCTGTGCTGATGAGGTATCCATTTAAGTCAAGCCCACTCTTCCATTCTGTCAAAAGCAGCTGCAAGTGGATTTTTCTATGGTTTATACATCATATTTTGAGTGAAGTGCTTTTGGCTAAAATGACAGAAACTCACTTCTATTAGCTTAATTCACAAAATTTGTGGGTGGAAGGTAGGGGATGATTTAACAGAAAAACCAACAGAAGGCAGGAAATAAAACTAACGACTTGAAACCGTAACATCATGTTTGAAGGGATTCCAAAAAGTTCATGGAAGAAATGGAATTATAATACAAGTTTGTTTTGGTTCAGTAAAATTTTTCAAATCCATGTATAGATTTTTCATAATATATATTTTACATGAATTTTTTGAAAGACCACTCTTAGTTTTCTTAAGCTTCCATAACAAAATGCCACAAACTCGGTGGCTTGAAACAACAGAAATTCATTGTCTCACAGTTTGGATGCTAGAAGTCTGAATTCAGGTTTCATCAGGGCCAGCCTTCCTCTGGAGCACTTAAGGACAATGTGTGTGATCTGTCCCTACACCTCAGTTACTGGCAATCACAGGCATGGAGATGCCTTGCTTCAATCTCTAAGACTTCACATGGATCTCTCTGTATATCTCAGTGTCCAAATTTCCCTCCTGTAGGGATTCCAGTCATTGGTTTAGGGCCCATCCCTAATCTGCTATGACCTCGTCC
Organism: Tupaia tana; assembly: GCA_026018925.1. Lineage (NCBI taxonomy): Eukaryota > Metazoa > Chordata > Mammalia > Scandentia > Tupaiidae > Tupaia > Tupaia tana. The sequence continues at coordinate 71,925,852 of JAKSZU010000004.1, forward strand.
TACCCTGATGGCATCTGCAATGACTGTTTCCAGGTAAGGTCACCTGGGTTCCAAGTGGACAAGAATTTTAAGGGACAATATTCAACCCACTACTCATTAGGAACCAAGGTTATGTTCATATTGCAATAAATTCTGGTGATTTGGGGTAATCTGGGAGAGTATTCCATGTAACTTTAGTTTAACAAAGAAGTACACTTAGTCAATCAACTGACAGTGATTTATTGAATATTCCAATAGTGTATTTGGGTACTGGCTATATATAATAATATATATTTTTATATTAAATGTGGTCTCTATATTTAAAAGCAAACAGAAGCCAGATGGTTGAGTAGAAGTGAAACATAAGGCTCCGTAAGACTGATCCCCACAGGAAGGTTCCGGGTTTATATCTGGGGCCCTCCCTGAGTGTGCTAGGCACATGCATGTCCGAGATTCAGGGCTGGTTGAGGCCGGGGTAAATCATGGCATCAAGGTCCTATTGGAATGCTATTTCTGTTTCTATATCTCTCTGTCTCTTGCTCATGTACTAAATAAATAAAGTACTTCCTTTAGAAACGTTTTTAAAGTGATAGTGAAACTTTTAAAGAACAAAGTGTGCTTATCCTTCAATATCAAATTTATCTTATTTACTATGAAGCTTGAAGTTTAAAATATTCAATGGAATTTTAAAATTCCTGATTAGTCATACATCAAAATCCTTATATCAAATGCACTATAAATCTGAATTAAGCAGCAAACTGTAAAATTTCTCTTAATACTTTTTCTGAAGAGTTCATTCTACCTTGAAAATAATACTACTCTCTTTTCCAAGTTCCTTTTAGCATTCATAAGTAGTTTAGCCAACACTACTAAATATCATTAGTTTGTTTATAGACTCCTAATTCTTGAATAATATTTTATTTTTTATGTCATTGCTTTAAAATAAAGAAAATGTTTTATTTATGTTGAGGTAGAAGGTGCATGTGCTTGCCAGAGAAAAACAGAGGGAGAAGGGAAAAAAGAAAGCACCCTCCACGGGGATTGGTGCTATTGCAATCCCTTCTCCTCCATCTCTCCCTCATTTGGGGATTTGGGGCATGCACACACATGTTCCTGGTGTGGCCAAGTCTGGAACTTGAACAATATAGTCAGCCATGTAGGATTCAGCTGCTTTAACCATCTGTCCACAGAGTCGGCCCAGTGAAAATATATATTTTTTTTATACTTTAAATAATATAGATCGACTTTTTATCTTAATGTTTTTAAGTATCTTTATGTTTCTAAAGTTACTTTTTCTGTTTAAAATTTTAAAACATAAATACAGAAATTTATAATTAAAAACATTCATAACATCATTTGTCCTCCTTTATATGAGAATTGTAAAACTATCTTTTTTTGTTTGTTTGTTTTATACTATTGGGTGCATGTACTCACTAGAGAGAGACAGATTGGGGAGAGAGTGAGAAAGCACTCTCCAGAAGGATCTTGTCTCAGGATCCTGGGTACACACACACACACACACAGGCTCGGTGTGATCCTCAAAGCAAGATTTGAAACACACGGTCAGCCATGTGAATCCAGCACCCCAACCTTCACACCATGTGCTGGCCCCTGATCTGTTCTCAACCTATGTTTTTTATTTGCCACTTTAAAAATAAGTACATCAATCTTTACCTTGCCAAAGAATTGACTATACTGAACATCTATATATAGACCTCCATACAGATCTATACATCTAGAAATGAAGACTGATTTTTTTTTTCTACACACTTGTGTTTCAAGAAGGCTCAAGGCTACTTCTAAGAAGAGAGAAATTTGGTACCAGCCACTGAGCTTCTGCTGGACACTGTTGTTTGGCAAGCTGAGGCCCCATGGGAGACAGGTTTGATTCCCACCCCACCCTAAAAAGCTAGTCATGATGGCATGTAGCTGTGTTTCCAGCTACTCAGGAGATGAAAGCATATGAATCTTAACAGCAAGATTCTTGTCTTAAACAAACAAATACCAAATACCTACCCCCTACTCACATAAATACACATGTATACACAAACACACACGTGCGTGCGCACACACACACACAGAAAGAAAAAAGAAACTTGGATCTAGACACATGGGGAAATGCCAAATGAAGACAGAAACAGAGGATAGAGTGATCCATCCAGAACCAAAAAAATGCCAAAACCTAGAAAAAGGCAAGGAAAGATTGTTCCCTAGAGTCTTTGGAAGAAGTAGCATCCTGCCAATACCGTGATTTTGGACTTTGGATTTAGACTTTGGATTCAGTCTGCCATACTATGGGAGAATACATTTCTGTTATTTTAAGCCACCTAATTACTGGAACCTTAGCAAAATACACAGTCTTAGGTATTTCCACAGGAGAAATATATGTCCACGAAAAGACTTGTATTGAATACACATAGCAGCTTTATTTGTAACTGCCAATGGAAATGAGAGAAATGCCTACCAATGAGTAAATGGAAAAACAAATTTTAATATACCCTTACAGTGGAATACTACTCAGAATTTTTTAAAAAATAATAAACTATTGGAACATGCAACATCAATGCATTTTAATATAATTACACCAGTGAGAAAAAATCCAGAAATAGAAGAATACATACTATATGGTTCTATTTATATAAACTTCTAAACAATCCAGAATTATGTATCATGACATAAAGCAGATCAGCTGTAGCCTGGAGATGCCCAGAGAGGGTGGAGAGGGGTGGGAGAAAACACAAAGGAATATGAAGACATTTTTGTGGGTGATGGAAAGAGTTCATTATCTTGATTTGTGGTGATGGTTTCATGGCTGTATACATATGTCAGAGCTCATTAAATTATACACTTTAAAATGTGCTGTTTATTGTATATCAATTATACTTCAATAAAGCTGAAAAAAAATTGAATTCACTGGGATGAATGCCATGAGGAAGAAAAACCCTGAGATACTTTGATGATGTGCCTGGAGGCACCTAATTCAGGCTAATGGTTGGAAGCATAAAATGCTACCTAGAGAAGATGTCACAGTTTAGCACGGAAGGAGGAATAAAACCTGTCTGGAAAAGTGGAACTTGTTAGTTGAGAAGACATCATAGCAGGAGGAAGCAAGATGTCCCAACACAAGGCAGGTGATTTGGGAGGCCTTCTTCAACCTAAAGTACCTCATGAAAGCTGAAGTAAACCATGTAAAGGAAAAGGTGGGAAGATAAAGTTAAAGAGAGAAGCAGAAGCAAACAAGAGACCTACATTCCATTTTAATGAGCTTGAATTTCTCTTGAAAGTTATAGGGAATTTTGAGTGTTTCTAAACATGAAATGCTAAATCTATGCTACTTTTCAAAAATAGTTTTGAGTAGAGGACTAGAAAATAAATGACTTCTTAGTCATAGGTAATATGGGTATTTCTGAAGGAAAAATCTTTTAAAAGCTGTCAATTACAATTCAATTTTGTTTATTCTCGCCATGATTCTTTGAAATCAGTGCATTTGTCTACAATACATTCCACTGCAGACTTGCAGACTTAAAAGTATCTTTTGAGTAATATAAACATCAGCTGCTATCATATTACAAAGAACATTTTTTTAATTTAAGTTTTCTGTAGTCTAGTTTATAAAGACATTGTTCTGCTTCGTTTTAAATTTTAAACACCTCTTCCAAAATTACAAACTTCATACCTATTAAACTCAACAGAAGAAAGCACTAGAAAATAGAATAATAATAGTTTTTCTAAACCCAGTGTATTCACACTCCTACTACTCTCCCTCTATTTGTCTCTCTCTAGGATATTTAATAATTACACATATTAGAAGTCTTTCTCTGCCCTCAAATATGTACAAACAAATATACACAGTACCATCTGCATTATAAAAATGGAATTATACAGGGATCAGCAGTTAGCGTAATGGCTATGTCACTGGACTCCCATGAAGTCGACCGTGGTTCGAGTCCTGGACCCGGTGGCTTAAACTCACACCAGGTGTGTGTGTGTGCGTGCCCAAGATCCTGAGAGGAGAATGAAGGAGAAGGAATTGTGGCATGGCCATCTCTGCTGGGGGGTGATTTCTCGCTTTCTTTCTCTCTGTCTGTCTGGCGAGCACAAGTGCCCTATAGCAAAAAAACTCTAAAAAAATTGGAATTATACACATAAATTCAACTTGTTTTTCTCAATTTCTCAATTAGCAATACATCATAGGCATTGCTCTGGGATGTGTGTTTCTACTCTTGTATCAATAATAAAAATACAAAATATGCACCTCCTGTTTTACTTCAGAATTAGATACAATTCTGACTTTTAAATGACTAAAGCTTAAACTTCTCCTCAGATTTGGCACTTTTCAATTAATGCAATACCAGCCAACTCCATCTGGGAAAGTCTCAAGTGAATAAATCTCTGTCTTGCATATTCTGAAAACAACATGCCTTCCATTTTGCAAATGTACTGGAAATGCTGAATTTTTCAGAAATCTGATGAGACTTCCCTTGGTTTTGCTTTCTTAAACTCTTGAGTTCTTCCAGACCACCCTTTCCAAAATTCAAATAAGGAAACTTCCTTAATTTATATTATTGTAAACTGTAGGACCTGTGTGTTCTCTGTATTAGTGTGACTTCCCTGTGAAGTGACCAGGAGAGAAAGCTTCATGCAGAGGGTTTCCTCGAGTGTTGTCCTGGGATATACACACATAAATAAATCTTGAGGGAGAGAGTCTAGGAGAAGTTCCATGGTTTCTATAATAATAACCAATTACAAAATAATAAGTCATAAATTAGGATTCATTTTGGTTTTAGTCAATCAAGCTAGATTATACTGAAAGAATGCTGCTGTCTAGGCTTTGGCTCCAAATATAAATGAGGGGGTCAGCACATGTATTTATCTACCAAAATGTCCTTCTTAAAATCCATAGGTCATCCAAGCCTTAGCAACATCCCAATCCAAACTGCCAGAGGCCCAGTCTGGTGGCACAGTCCAGAGTGTAGTGTGCTATAATTCTAGAAGCTACATTGTTGACTGTGAATTTGGACCCCTGGGTAAGCCTGAAAACACACTGGGTATCCTGAGGAACAAGAGGACTAGGAAAAGGGGGTCCTCAGCATAGCGAGACTCTATCAAGGGTGCTTCCTCTCTCTGTCCTTCTTTCTGTTGTGTGTATGTGTGCTCTTTAAACGTTAAAACAAAACTGCCAGCACCATGAGTAATTCTAGTGGAATACCACTGCTAAGTTAGAATAGCTAAAATTTATGTAATTTTATGAGACATTTTTCTTTGAGATTCTTGTCTTCATAAATCTGCCAAAAAGAGAAATGGTTTTCTAATTGGTTAAAGGCTTAACTATACTATTTCTTTACTAGAGTTAGGAATCTATGTTAGCTAAGTTGTTTATAGTTCTAGAGAACAATGATGCAGTTCAGATAACTCAAATAATGTGTTATATTACAAAGATATATGTTGAAATAAGAAAAACAAATATTTCAGTCATGAGTAGAGGAGTCACAGAATCTATGAAGAGCTCAACAACTACATCTCTTCAGAAAAGTATCTATAGCATAGTAACTATATACATTAAATATAGTATGGTCAGGATTATCAAAAAAGAAAGAGGAAACTGATTCAGATTCAAGATTCATTATAGTCTTAGCACAACTCCTTGAAATTCCTTCAAGGTAGGCATTAGTTTTATACTCACTGTGGTATTCTATGTTGGTAACTCAAATTCTTTCTCTTTCTAATTTCTTAAAATCTATGTTTCCAATTTGTAATCATAACCAATTTGATGACAATGCCCAATCTCATGCTGGGTATCTATTTAGAATTCTTGAGATTAGTGAGAACAGCAGTTAGCGTAATGGTTATGTCGCTGGATCCCCATGTAGCCAACTACGGTTCGTGTCTCAGACCCGGTGGCTTAAACTCACGCCGGGCGCGTGTGCATGCGTGCCCAAGATCCTGAGAGGAGAATGGAGGAGAAGGGATTGCGGCGTGGCCATATCCCCTGGGGGGTGATTTCTCGCTTTCTGTCTCTCTGTCTCTCTCTGTCTTCCTGGCGAGTGCATGCACCCGATAGCAAAAACCTCTCCAAAAAAAAAAAAAAAGAGAAAAAATAGAATTCTTGAGATTAATTAACTGATCATTATAATTTGTGTTTGTGCAAAATCTTGGAGTCAAAAAGTGTTCAAATTAGAATTTGTTATATCAGGTGGCCATGCCTTGTCCAAACAACTAAGGTCAAGGTATTATAGCATGATTCAGATATGATCACATATGCCAACAAAACTATCTGGAGATATTTCATGAACAGAGGCAAATAGGACAATTTCAGGTAAAAGGGTCAAAAAGTAGTGGTTAACTAGTGTCATGTATATAGAAAAGTGCTGTTACATGTATATACTTGAAGATGATATTTCCATTTATAAGCTATTACTGAAAGGCATGGATCTGCTCACAAACACATGCATGCATGCACACTGAATTCAAACATGTCTGAATAGGCTTTGTAATTTATTCATCTCCTTCAGTTGTTCTGATTTTAAGATAAGAGACCTACGGGGAATGGAAAGCAAGTAGTGGAAAAAAAATGATCTGTGTATTATTGAATGGAATTAGCAGAAAACTTTAATGAGACTAAAGTAGTTATTAACAATGACATATTCTCAGAAGAGAACTGGATATATTGCCAAGATAAAGGATACTAGATTGAACTTGAGAAAAACTTAGTTTTAAGCACTGATTTTAACAAAGATACAAAATGTAGATCAGTAACAGAGAGTGCTCTTATTATAGGAAAGTTTTAAAAATTACAAATCAATTATCTACAGTATATTTATTAATTTAGTGATCTTTAGAAGTTTATGAAATAAAATTGTAAGAAAACCTTTTCTGTATATATGCTTGTTGCACAAAATAGTAAATAATATTGATATGAAACTAGAATTTACAGAGCTCCTTCATTTGATCTTTGTGGAAACACTGAGAGAAAGCATAGAGACTCTGTATTTTCATATATATATATATATATATATATACACACACATATCTATATATTCTTTTATATATATGCATATATACATACATATTTTACACACACACACACACACATATGAGCATGTAGGTACAGAGAGAGAGAGAGGAAAATGTGAGAACGATACAGACAGTTTTGTTTTTTGTATAGGACGTCATGTCACAATCCTCCTGTCACAGGCTCCTAGTTAGCAAGGCTACAGTTTATTAGGTCAGGAACCAAACTGGTCCTCCCATGCAGCATCAGCCATTGCTCAGCGGTGCCCTCCTGCTCACACCACTGTGGCTGGGCCTTGATTTTCATCTTTAAATACACTAGTCTTGGCATTAAGAAAGCCCTCAATAAATGTTTGGTAAATTGATCATAAGAAAGGAGCCTAGAAGAAGGGGAGAAAGAATTCAGCAAAGTCATGTAATCAATGAAACCATAAATGAAACTTGTTTTCAAACAAATGCTTTCTACACAATTATGTTTCCCTAGTTTGAATGCTAACAATAATCTATAATTATAATTCATAATGGATTTTAAAGTACAATGTTATAGCACAGTTTAAGCAGATTATATATTATTATAGTAAAATACCAGATATGTTTTCATAAATCCCTTTATTAATGAAATATGTAAATTTATCTAAACAATGTATTTCAATTGAAACTCCCTATAAGTAGTGAAAACACCATGTGGAATAAAATGACAGATACAGACCCTAGATGCATATTTTAATATGCCAAAATTTCATTTTATTTTCCATGAGTTTTCAATTCTGATGGTAGCTCTGCAGTGGAAAAAATGATTTCATTATAGGAAGGCCTCAGGGTACATAAGCAGTCTAAATTCATAAACTAGCCTTTTTCAAATAAAATAAAATAATGCTATTACATGAGATTAAATTTCTAAAGGTAAAAATATACTTGATGGGATAGTTTATATTTTTTGTTCCTATATTTATATTATTAAAACAACCCAGAGGATTATATTTTATCATTTCTGGATTAAAAAAGAATTCACAAAAGGTTTAGAGGAAGCTTAAGTCAAAATCTCTAGGCAGCCTTTCTGAAAATGTGGCTCAGATACTTCCTAAGCCAGAATCATGTCAAGATGTTGCTAAAATCAGTATTCCTAGACCCTACAACAGCTCTATTAGTTTATAATCTCTGGGATGGGGTGAAGGGGTTTATATATTAAGCAAATGATCTGGAGATCTGTATAACACTAAATTTGAGTCTTACTGACTTTTGGGACACTACCTTTACTTGCCCCCAAGTTGGAACTAAGCATATTTTGTGTACTAAGGCCTCCATTTCAAGGACAAAATCTAGCAGGCCAGAGAGAACTTTTGATTGTCATTTGGACACATGTACCTGTATGCTACATAGAAATAAATACTATCTACCCAAGACTAAGTGTTTTAAATATACACTAATAAATCCCTACTGTAGTCAGCTCAGAATTTCTTAGCATTTAATAAGTTTATTTTAGAAACTAATTTTGGGAGGGTCAATCTTTTTTTTTAAGAAAATCTGAAATGTATTTTGAACATATTAGACATTTTTAAACAGTGTCTCACTGAATTATTAAAACTACTTACATACTTGACAATTTATATCATAAAAATATGCACATATAGTATTGTTAATTCTAGAACTAAAAAAGTAAATCTCATTACAAGTATTGTAAAATAACATCAATAATACAGATATAAATTAAAAATTTAGAAAACAACATATAATTTTCTTAACTATGTAAAAAAAAGATGATTATGGATTTTTAAAAACTGCTTTTATTGGTACATGATATAATGTGGGTAAATATTACTTCACATATTATATCTGGATTTACCAGATTTTCCACAATCAGCATATATTGCCTTTGAAATAAAATAATCAATCATGTTTTTATACATCTACTTATGTACATATTGTTTTTATTTTTTGCCGTTTTTTTTTTTTTTTTTTTTAGTTTGTGCTATAGGGCACCTGCACTCACCAGAGGGAGACGGAGGGAGAGAGAAGAAGGAAAGAGAGAACTCAGTCCCGAAGGGTGAAAGGGTGATAGCCACATCACAATCCCTTCTCTTCTAGTCTCTCCTCTTGGGATTTTGGACACACATGTACACATGACTGCATGACCTTCAAGCTGCTGGTCCAGGATTCAAACTGTATGACTAGACATGTGGGATTGTGCACCTTTCCCTCCATGCCACCTGCTGGTCCACATGTATATATTATTAACAAAAATCTAATTACCAAGTTAATTTTATATTTTTATCTACTTAATATTTGAGAATACACTGAGTTTGGGCATTCACACTTGTTATTTTGGTGAGGTAGTGGATAAGACAATCGTAGCTAAAGAGCTTACAGTTTACTGGAAGAATTATGAGCAATTAAAAAAGCCAACTACATTTAGTCTGAAAGGTAGCATAGAGGAAGATGTCCAGGAACATAAAACAAAATCTCTGAACCTATGTAGAAGGCATTAAAAAATGTCTCTAGGAAGCAGAGGCCACCTCATTGAAATACAAATGTGACAATAGTAACTTCCAAGTGAGAGGGAAAATGGAGGAATCATTGTGATGCATTAGGAATGTTCAAATAATTTAATATGGCTAGGGCTTTTCAGTGAATTTGTGCATCTATGTATGTGTAAAGGGAATGATTACGTATAAGTGGGAAAAGGCAAGAGATACCAAGATAGGAGGCCAGTAATGTAATCAGGGCTTGAATAATAAAGGGCTTTTGAAGTTGTGTTCATATTTAGATTCTGATCTAAGTACAATAGGAGTCAATGGACAGTCCTTAGCTTTTAAAAGAACATGATCAGATTTGTGTGTTTAAAGAGTAGTGCAACTCTGACGTAATATTTAGCCAGAGGAGAAAAGAGAGGAGTTAATGAGACTAGTTAGGAAACAGTTACAGTGTCACGTAGGAGGCGCTAGTGGTTGAGAATAACTTAGCAGCAACGAAAATAAAAAATAAAATTGGCAAGGCTTGCTAATTATTTGTATTTGAGGAAGAAAATGCACAGTAAAAACTGTCTTTATTTCTGGCTCTGAAAATTGAATGTTATTTGCAGAGGTGGAAAACATAGAAGAGAGGCATTTGATCGGTGGAGGAGTGAGGGGAAGGTAAAAAGTTTAGTTTAAAACATATAAAGCTTGAGGTGCCAGTGAAATATTTAAGTGAACATGTCCAAAAGGCATATGCATGTGTCTGGGTTAGAGCATTGATGTGGAAGGCATCATGGTATCAGAGAATTCAATTGAAATCACAAAATTGATTCAACCTTCCATGAAAGTACGCAGAGTGAGATGGATAAAGCCTGTCACAATTCTAAAAATGCCAAAAGCATGCTCAGAGGAACCTTTAAAAGGAAATTGAGAGAGAACTCCATAGAGGTAGGATACAAATGAGACAAGCCTCCAAATGCAAAATAAGTTAGTTTTACAAAGAAATGGTTAAATTGTTAAATACCACTGTAAAGTGAGTAAAAATAGGATGTACCCATCAGTTTTAGCAACAAAAATGATACTGCTTATGTTAGGGCCCACAGGTGGAACAGTGGTTAAGGTTCTGGACTCCCAGGCATGGCCAACCATGGTTTGAGTTCAGAAATTGGCAGCTTGAAACACACCAGGCACGTGTGTGTGAGTGTCCAAATTCCCTAGAGGAGAATGAAGAAGAAGGGAATGAGGCATGACCATCCCTCTGGGGGATGATGTCTCACTCTCTCTCTGTCTCTCTAGAGAGCACATGTAGCCTAAAGCAAAAATCTCTCTTAAAAAAAAATATTGCTTAGGTTAATTAAAGCAATTACAGTTACATGATAAGAATAGAAGCTCATTGTCCTGGGTCAAGGAATGAGTGGAAAGTGATGATGTGGAAAAAGACTGTGTATTACACTTTTAAAAAGTATGGCTATTAAGGAGAAGAGAACTATAAGCCATCAAGTACATGTCTGGGTTAGAGCACAGATATGGAAGTCATGCATGGATATGGAAGGAATAACATCAGCAGAAAGAAAGGGATTTGAAACATGGAAATGGAAAATAAGAGCTAAATTAGAAATCATTTGTATAGGAACCAGTAGATGGTGTAGGGGTTACATTGCTGGACTCCCACACAGCCAACAACAGTTCAAGTCCTGTGTCTGGTGGCTTGAAACTCACACTGGGCATGTCTGTGTGTACGCCCAAGATCTGAGGAAGTGAATAGAAGAGCAGAGATTGCAGCATGGCCAGTCCCCCCTAGGGGATGATTTCTCAGTTTACCTCTCACTGTCTCTGTCTCTCTCTTTCCAGTGAGTACAAATGCCCTATGGCAAAAACTTGGAAGAATTAAAAAAAAGGTATCATTATAATTTGTCTATAGTGTTGAAATATTTTTAAAGAATTATTTTATTTAACTTTATTTATTTATTTATTTATTTATTTTTAATTTGACCAGAGAGGGACAGGGGAGGGGGCGGAAATGAGAAAGCAAGCTGCTAGGTGCCAGGTCTGGGACTTGAACCATAGTTGGACATAGGGGAATCCAGTGTTCTTAACCACCACACCACTTTCTGGCCCCTATAGTGTTGAAATATTAGTATAATTCAAAAGATGTAAGTTAAGCTTAGGGAAAATGATTCGTATTACAAAATATATAACATGAGGGGAAACTCAGAGTGACAATTTCTGTACATTCAAACTGGAGAGGGGGAACTCTGTTGTGAGAATTAATAAATAATTGCCACTAGTTTTATCTATACAGCAGCTCTAAAAAAGATGAGAGGGGGATGTAGGTGACTGATTCAGAGAACTAAAGTTATAAAGTATAAATTTCATCCCCCTCTAAAAAAACTCACAATTCTTCTTCAGTTAATACATTTTATTTTAGGGCCAATAGTTTACTTAAGGAAATATTAAAGATAGTGTAATGATTTTTGTGTTTTAAGAATTTTTTTTCACTTTAGTTCCTTATTATTACTTTGTGTTATCATAAAGCAAAATATGTCTTTAACCTTACTGATGTCCTCTCTTGCTGATAAAACTACCTTGGCTAACAATCTCAGCATTTTTCATACTTTTCTTTAGGCTTGTTTAGTGGTTTTGCTAGTAAATAATATATTTACTAACTTATGACAGAGCAGCCAATTAAAAAATTTTGGATTCCTTCTTGAATGTGAAAAAGTATGCAGACGATACTTTCACTATAAGATGAGCAATAAGAAAACTTGACAGTGCAGTTATTTCTAAAATTTATTCTAAATATGGAAAATAAAATCCAAATAACTTTAATAATTGAAATTTATATTTGGTTTATTAATTAGTATACATACTGCTAAAATTATACTTGTGTCATACTTATGTCACAGTCAAGCTGTGTTTATTTGACTCTAAGAAGATAGAAGTTGTACATTTTTTTATCACTGTATCAGAGAACAAAAAGCAGTTAGAATCTGATCCATTAGCATGCTTATTTTTTCTAGAGCAATCTCAAACTCTGCAACCAGATATGGAAAAAAGAGGAAAATGAGCAAATGTCATATTTCATCTTTTTTCTTTTTTTTTTTTTGGAGAGGATTTTGCTATAGGGCACGTGTGCTCGCCAGACAGAGAGAGACGGAGAGACAGAAAGCGAGAAATCACCCCCCCAGGGGGGATGGCCACGCCGCAATCCCTTCTCCTCCATTCTCCTCTCGGGATCTTGGGTACGCACGCACACGCGCCCGGCGTGAGTTTTAAGCCACCGGGTCCGGGACGCGAACCGCGGTCGACTACGTGGGAGTCCAGCAACATAACCATCACGCTAACTGCTGGTCCCGAGCAAATATCATCTTAAGCAAACTCCCCCAACCTGCTGTAGAACACTAAAATAAATAAGTAAAAATAATTATCCTTTGGGAGCTTAGAATCATGTTTTCTGGAAATAATCTCTTTCAGAAGCCATGGGCATGCTGAAACTACCAAAATAGTGCCAAGGAGTTAAATTCCTTCTGTGTATTAAATATGTACATATGTGTGTGTGTATGTGTGTGCATATATGTATAAAATAGATATAAAATTTATGTTTCCTATTGGTTCTTAAAAACTCTTTCATAAAATATGCAAACCTACTTCTCGGCCTAAGACAAGCCCTGGAACTAGAAAAGAGGTAATTTCAGTGTTTTATTCCCTCTTAATTACTACTCTTAGAGAAACAAACAGAAGTGCTATAATTGTAGTTTTGAATAGAGTTATTTGTTCATGAAAATAATTGCTGTTGCATATAAAGATTTCATCTAAGTACTAGAATCTCACTCAACTTGGGCGGGAACTGTTGTCAGTTATGTCCACTGTTTTATCCCAAAAGCATGTAGGACCGCTTGAAAAAGAGTAGGCTTCAAAAAACATTGTTTAATTGTGGGACAGCCACATGGGCATGGTGATTGGAGTGGCTGCATCCCATGTGACCAATTGCATGTCTCGGACCTGGTGCCTTGAAAAACATGCTGGGCACGTGCGCATGCATGACCAAATTCCTGAGAGGAGAATGGAGAGAATGGAGAAGGGATTGTTGTGCATACCATTCACCCAGAGGAGTTTCTCACTTTTCTGTCTCTCTCACGTGAATACAATGTTTTTAAAATTGTAGCAAAATTTTTCAAAATTGTTTAAGTAATTGAATTTGCTTCATTAACTAATTTTCATTAAAGTAAGTGCAGACATAGCTTTAATTTTATTAATTAAGGAAAATTAAATGTCATGGTAAGTAAACTCAAAAAAAGAACTTAGTAAGTAAGAAGTTAATATCCAAACTTGGGTCTCCTAAAATGAACTTGTAACCTTTGATCTTATTAAACAGGTGTTTTAGCTAAGATATTAGTAGCACAATCTACATGCTTTATCTAATCCTGAGAGATAAATCTTATTACTTCAATTATTTAGGATAAGAAGAGATAATATCCAGAGAAGACACACCTTAGTGAGTTGTCAGTTTTGGAATCAAACTCAGAGCTATCAAACTCAAGAAGCTATGATTTCAGATGTTTTTAAATGATTTGGTCAATAAGTTCTAAAGATATTTTTGTTATAGGAAGCACATACCCTGTATACCTTAATCTTCCTAATTTGGTAAGCAATATTATATCACTCAATGTTTAGTTCTAATTCATCTGGTCCAGCTTATTATGACTGACTAATTTTAGATTAGATTCTGATGACGTGATGACCAAAGATGTCAACCTTTTTATAACTTTTAATCTTCTGTGGTGCTTCTACATTTTTAAATTCAAATTATGAAAATTGTATTGAATTAAAAGAAGTGTTGAAACAGACATTTTGTTGCTGTTGATATAAAAATGTACGACAGACTTCCCAGTTGTTTCCTTCTGACCTCTTAATGTTTAGTATTTATTCAGCTTCATTTTCTCCCAGGAGAACAAAATATGAGACAGAAAAAAAAAGACTTTCAAAAAGGAGCCTATCATGGAACATACTGACTGAACAACACCTACATTTGTGCAGAAGACAAAAAATTAGGTGAATGCCACATTACTCATTACCGCCCACAAGAGTCAGATTATTTGTAGCTTAACCCTAGCACAGTGGGTCCATGTGGGGGTGGCTTGGACTCTGCTGCCCCTTTGCCTGAAAAAAGACCCAGGCATGTGGGCATTTCTTTTCCAGGGCAATCACTGGAATTTGGAGAGTTCTCGTTGGCTCCCTACCTAGCACACTTGCACTTACCCTGAACTTAAGTCCACTGAACTTAATGTCAAACTATTAAATTTACAGGATTAACTTGATCATTAAAGGAAGAAAAACAACATATTTCAGCTTGGGGTAGATGAGACAAAAATGTGTTTTTCCTCTTCCCTTGCTAGAATAATTTGTAAGTTTAATCATATTTATGACTGCAGAGAAGTTTCTTATGTGTTGCAGATAGGTACATAGAGAGCTATAAGAGTTTTACGTGCCTGGGAAATGAGCAGGTTGGGCTTTTAGTTGTTAGGGAAAGATGGAATTCTGGGGATGCTTATGGATTTAGAGTACTTCTTGCTTTCATTCTTCTCTGGCTTAATGTTGACTGTTTGAATAGATGATGAAATTTCATTTTCGAGGTTAACTTGAATTTTTTTCTGCAGTCTGTGCTGCATAACGTAATGCAAGAAGAATGTGGAAAGCTAAAACAGTAAGTAACCTCAATAATCCTATTAATTTAGTACTCTGAAATAATTTTGGAGTATCCATAGAGAAATATATAAAAGATATAAATATTATTTTAGGACCAAGATGATAGAATGTGCTTTATTTTTTCCTCCCTTCCTAAAGCCCTTAAAATGCTAATAAATGTATATTAAAACAACAGTTATTGCAGATCATTTCTCTTGTTTTACTATGGTTTCTCAATGCACAGTCAGGAGAAGGCTACATGGCAGAACCTCCCTGGTGGAGGCCCAGGGAGGCATTCACAGAATTGTCTGGTAAGAATAAATGAAAGAAGGGTCAGATCCCATATCTAGGATAATTAATAGATTTTTTTTTTAATGAGACACCCCCGTTCCGTATTTCATGTATGTCAGTAATCTGATTGCAACATTTGCTCCCGGGATAACCTTGAGAACTGGCTTCTAAACAAAGGGGAAGACTTCCCTGACTCTGGGGGAAGGGGTGGCTTTCAGGAGAACAGTGTTGTGAGAAAAATCTGGACTACCACAAGGAGAGCAGAGAGAAATGGGTAAGAGAGTTCTACTAATGCCCTCCTACCTTTCACAATAAATGAGGTCCTGACCCTGTGGGCCTTTACTAACGAAGACCCTGAAGGCGAAGCAAAGCTAACTGTTGACAAGACGCATTCATGTATATGGAACCCTGAGCTTGGCCTTCTTATTCTGTGTGTGTGTGTGTGTGTGTGTGTGTGTGTGTGTGTGTGTGTGTTGGGAGAGTGGCATGTAACTTATTCAATAATTAGATGTTTACTAAGTGCCTCCTATACCAGTTTCCTAGACATTTGGAATATAGAAGTGAATAATGCAAAATTTCTGCCTACGTGGACATTACATTTTACATCTTCATAGGGAAACTCAATTGAACAAATACACCTAATGATATATTTCAATTATATATTGTCAAGTGAAAGAAAGAAAAACAAAGTGGGAAAGAGAAGATATGAATGAAAAGGTGCTGTGATGATAGATGGTGTGGTCAGGATGGACCTCCTGAGTTGGTAACACTGAATAGAAACATAGAAGAATTGAAGAGGAGAGGCATGCATAGGAAGAACATTCTAGTAAAAAGAAACCAATAGGTCAAAAGCTTTGAAGCAAAAAATGTGATCAACAAGTACAAAGATCAGCAAGAAGGCCAGTGTCTAACAAGTAAGTGATTCATGCAACTACATAAGAAACTTACAAGAACTCCCCTTTATGGCCAAGGTCATTCTTTTGGTATAAAATTGAAGAATCAATCAAGGATCAAAAGATTCTTGGCAAAACTAAAATAATAAAATACAAAGGCTAGGAGGAAGGACTTCCAAACCCGAATGAAAAGGGAGTAACATAAGAAATAGAAAAACAAATTTATAAAAAATAATTTAAAAAGTTTATACACCCATTTCTTCTGAACAAGAGAGAGAGAGAGAGACATCCTCAACAGGGTCTTCACATCGTGATACACTCCCAGTCTCAGCTGGCCCAAATAATAGGTATGCAAATATGCGCAGCACATTCATCGAGGTCCAGGAACACACACCCAGGACCTTTTCCATGTGGGTTCAGGTGTGCTGTTGCTGTGCCACTGCTGGGCCTTGAGAAATAATTTTTTTTTTAAGTTTTGCATATTAGTTGAGATGAAAGTACAGTGGTAAAATAAGAATAGGGAATTATTTTTTAAAAAATAGTAAGATGAAGATCTTAGAAATAAACTATTATTTACTTTTTAACATTGGTACATATAATTTTACTATTCTTTTTCATGAAATAAAACTATTTTTACTTTTTTCATAAAAAGTATCCTTTTTAACGAAGTAGAACTAGTCAGGAATTCTTATGAGCTAACCAGTAAGTTGATTAAAGCCAGAAACAGAGGGAATAGGTTTCAAAGGAAGACCAGAGCGTAAGACTTCATTTTGTCTTCTCTTTTGAGCTCATATGTTTTCAAATTCACAACAATCACATGCCTGCTCAATTAGGAATATGACTACGAATTAGTTTTCCATATTTAAAAGCAAAGTCAAGTCTTTAGTTTTATTTCAATGAATCAAATAGTGTATTGAGAAAAAAAAGTGACACTGTACAAATGTAAGTATTCAGACTCAATTGGAGCATTGAGTAGATTTTAACAAAAGTATCAGAAATAAGCCTCTCCTTTTGATTTGAAAGCTAATGACCATTCTGGGAGGAAAAATAAGTGGCCAGGGCAAATAAAAGACATTTATAAAATTACTATTTCTTATTTAACTTACTCTTTTTCTTTTGTTTGTTTGAACTGTCATTGGCCATGTGGGAGTATAGCAATGTAACCATTATACCACCTGCCGGTCACATTAAACTTATACTTTTTTTAAAAAAGATTCTTTTATTTAACTTTATTTATTTATTTACTCATTTTAATTTGACCAGAGAGAGACACAGCGAGAGAGAGAAAGAGATAAAGTGAGAGAGCAAGCTGTCCGATATGCGAACCATGGTCGGCCATGTGAGTCCAGAATCCTTAACCACCACACCACCTGCTGGCCCCTAAATGTACTCTTAAAGACAAGCACCAGACCCGTTTTGCTCATTCTTCCTTGGTTGCCTTTGCATTCCTCTACTTTTTCTCTGATTAGCCTCATTTTGTTCCACCTTCAAAAACTAGGGCAAATTTTATATCTTGTAAGAAACTTTCTCAGATTACCTATTAAATTGGGCATTTTTTCCCTTAATTATGCCAAGATTTTTGATCAAGGTCATGAATTTGTTCATTTTGAAATGTACTATTGGGTAGGACTTACACTTATGCGACAGGGAGGAGCTATTCACTGGCTGCAAATGACTGGCCATGATGCTGAAATTCTGCCAATATTATTTTCTCTAGTCAGGGCAAATTAAATGCAAATACCACTAGATAATGCAATATGTTAAGTATTTCACAAATTCTTGTCACTGTATAATCAGATTGCTTCCCCCAGTAATGGTAAGAGTTATTGAAGTACTCACACCATTCTAAGGCATTTTTTGCTCTGGAAATATATAAGGGTGAGGAATAGAAAAAGGGAATGTTGAGGTCCAGTCATGGTAGCACAGGCTCTAGAGACACTGCTACCACGTGATGCTCAAGATAATATGAAGGCTCTGGGTTTGCATCCCGTGTTTATCTGAATGTGGATCCCTGCAGGGCTGGGCAGAGAATCACAATGTGAACAATCTCTCTCTCTTTCTGTCTCTCTTGCAAATGAAATATACTTACAAAATTAGACAAAACAAAACTTTGAACCAGTGGATAAAGTACAGAAAGGTAACTCAGGAGTAACCATGATAGACTACCTATATCAACAATATCCAAGTGCTAATCTTAATTTCTTATACTATGCTAATTTCATCTTCTGTATGTATTTCTTGCCTAACAAAACTGAAATTTTTTTAATGGAAAAAAATACTGTGAGCCAAATATTGTTTCTAATATTTAGGCACACTGGAATGCAAATTATATGCTTATTGTTTTAAAAGTTATTTTTGCTTATTTTACTTTTATATAATATGATAAATAAAATATAAATAATAAAGTATATAATTACTTACAATCAGTTTTATGAATTTTGTAGTAAGTTGTCATTACTCTGTGTCTTAGACACAGGTTCTGCCATACCTAAATAACAGACTGGGAAGTGTAAATAACAGGGATTTATGTCTAACAGTTCTGGAGGCTGGAAAGTCAAAGATCAAGGGCTGGCTGATTTGGTTCCTAGTGAGGGTTCTCTTCCTGACTTGCAGATGGCTGTTTTTCTTCTGTATCCTCACACAACCATTATGCTATATACACATGCACACATATGCAGAAAGAAAGAGAGAATGCTACTTCTCTGTTATCTCAACTTATAAAGAAATGAATGCCATTGGATCAGGCATCTACATTTATGATCTCATGTAATTATTTCTGTAAATGCATGTATCTCCTAATCTAGTTATACTAAGAGGGCTTCGACATGTGAGTGGGGGACAGCATACAAACATTCAGTCTACAACACTATGTCATTGTCAAACAAGACTCAGTGACAACCTAATGTTTAGTGAACATGTTCATTTAACAAATATTTAATGGTGGACAAGTCTTTTAGTTTATCTTACAATTTGGGGAAAAGAGAGGTAGAAAAAGATTTTACTATTACGTTGTTCATAATTATTGACACTTTAAATGGTTCCTTGAAAATCACAATGACTTTATGCCCTCCAGTCTTTCAGTCTCTACCATAGAGTGTACAGTCAATATATGTTAAGTGGAGACATACAATGTCTCTGTTTCATAGCTTGACTTGCTTCACTCAGCAATAGATCTTCCAAGTTTGTCCACTTTTTATCAAATGCCAGGGTCTTGTTGCTTTTTATGGCTGAATAGTATTCTATGGACTATATGTGCCACACTTTTTCAATCCATTCAACTGTTTGTGGACATTTGGGTTGGTTCTATGTCTTATCAATTGTGAATATTGCTGCAATAAATATAGCTATGCAAGTGATTTTCTGATTGAACATTCTCCTGTCCTTTGGGTAGATACCCAGGAGTAGAATTGCTGGATCATATAGTAGTTCTAATTGAAGGTCCTTGAGGAATCTCCATATTGTTTTCCACAGTGGCTGGACCAATTACATTCCCACCAACAATGCATGAGTGTTCCCCTTTTACCACATCCATGCCAGCTCTTAACATTTTTCGTTTTCTTTTGTTTTGTTTTAATCTTCACCATGCTGACTGGGATTAGGTGGTATGCATTGTGGTTTTGATCGGCATCTCCCTTAAGATGAGAGATATTGAGCATTTTTTCATATGCTTTTTGACTGTTTGTATGTCTTTCTTAGAGAGCTGTGTATTCAGCTCATTTTCCCATCTTTTAATCAAGTTAATCATTTCTTCCCAGGTAAGCTGCATGAGTTCTCTGTGTATTCTGTTTATCAGTCCCTTATCTGAGGGAGAGTTAACATTCTCTTCCATTCCAAATATTGTTGACTCACACTACTTACTGTGTCCTTTGTTGTGCAGAAATTTCTTAATTTGATGTAATCCCACCTTTCTATTTTGAGGATTATTGCCTATGCTTTTGGGGGTCTTGCTTAAGAAGTCTTTGCCTACCCCAGTGTCTCCCAGAGTTTGTCCAGTGTTTTCCACCAGTAGTTTTATAGTTTGGAATCTTAGGTTTGGATCTTTGATCCCCTTTAAGTTGATTTTTGTTAACCATGACAGATAGGGGTTCAGATTCATCTTTTTGCAGGTGGATGCCCAGTTTTTACAGCAACATTTGCTAAAGTGTGTTTCCTTTTCCCACTGGATTGACTGGTATATTTTTTCAAAGATCAGTTGGATGTATGCTTTGGGGTTTATTTCTGGGATCTCTACTCTATTCCATTGGTCTTCATGTCTGTTTTTGTGCCAATACCATACTGTTTTGATTATCACAGCTTTGTAATATATTTTGGGGTTAGGAAGAGAGATGCCGCCCACTCCAATCATATTTTATGATTCCAGACAAGTTCTATGATTGTCTTGTCTAGATCTGTGAAGAATGTCTTTTGTAATTTTATAGGGATTGCATTCAATATGTAGATGTATTTGGGTAGGATTGTCATTTCAATTATATTAATTCTCCCAATTCAGAAACATGGGATGTCCTTCCACTCTTTTGTGTCCTCTTGATTTCTTTTTTAATATTTTCATAGTTTTCCTTATAGAAGTCCTTAATTTCCTTGTTTAGTTTTATTCCTATGTATCTTATACTTTTTGTGGCTATGGTAAATGGTATTACTTTCTTCAGTTCTGTCTCTGTTTGCTTGTTGTTTGTATATAGAAATATTAAAGATTTTTGTAAGTTAATTTTTTAACCCACCACTTTACCATATGCATTTATTACTTCGAGAAGTTTTTTCATGAATACTATTGGGTCTTCTATGTATACAATCATTTACCCAAGATAAAGTATATGTCCACACAAAGACTTATACATGAATGCTCACAGCAGCTTTATTTGTTATAGCCAAAACAATATGCACATGAAAACCCATCAACAAGTGGATGGATAGGTAAAGTATAATACATAGATGCAATGGAATACTATACAGTAATAAAAAAGAATAAATTATTGATGCATGCTGCAGCATGGATGATTCTCAAAAAGAATTATGATACATTCAGGGGATAAACAAAAAGCTACATTCCGTATGATTTCAATGATATAAAATGTCAGGAAATGTAAACTAATATAAATGACAGAAACTAGTCTCGTGTTTGCCAGGAGTCAAGGTAGGGAGGTGAAGAGAGATAGGAAGGAAGGGATTACTAATGGATACAAGGAAACTTTTGAAGGTAATGGATATGTTCATTATTTTGATCAGGGTGATGGCTTTACGGATGTCAAAATATATCAAACTGTATGCTGTAAGTACTGCAGTTTGTTGTAAGTCAACTATACTTCAATAAAACTGTTCAAAAATGAGGAAAATAAAATACAATGATTATTTCTAAAGTAAAAATCTTGGGACGAGAAAATGGTGTAATGGTTACATTGCTGAACTCCCACATAGTCAACTGCGGTTTGAGTCCACCTGGCAACTTAAAACTCATGCTGGCTGTGTGTGCGTGTGTGCACAAGATCCTGAGAGGAAATGGAGGAGAAGGGATTGCAATCTGGCCATCCTTCCTGGGGGTGATTTCTCACTTTCTGTCTCTCTGGAGAGTTCACACACCCTATAACAAAAATCTCTCACTCTCAAAAAATAAATAAATAAATAAATAAATAATATAAAAATCTCAAAAGAGATGCTGAGGATTAATTCAACTAAATGTAGAATTCAGTAGGATAAATCTAGTTAAAATTTATCTTAATCTAGTTTGGCTATTTATCTAGTCAAATTTTCAAATGCATTTCCAAAAGAAAATCTCAATTAAAAGACTACCTTTCCTTTAAGTTGTGGTAGTTAATGTTTAACTATAAAATATGACTTTTGTTTAAGATATAATCTATTTTTCATCTGTTTTCCCTGGAGGAAAAGGAGGCTTTCTAAACCCTAGATCTCTAGTTTGTGATTTTGTATAACACAGTAACAATTCAGAACTCTCTACTCCATTGTAAAACAGACACTTTCCAGTGGAAAGGAAGTTGGCCCACCAAGGAACTTCTATACTGACACCTGAGAGACTTTGCAAACTGAGTAACAAGTAGAGAATGCAGCCCACTTTAGACTATCTGCCACACTATCAAAACTCAAGATGAAGCCAAGTTTACTGGTGAGATAGAGGGGACCTTGGACCCACTAGAGAACACAGCATAAATTTCAGCAACTAAGATCTCAACAGCAGATACCAATAGGTCAGTCAGTAATGACTAAGCCAATGAGTACTTAGAAGACAGAACAAGGACCAACGAGAACTCAGAGAAAAGCCAATGATCCTTAAGCCCCTTTCCCAACACCCCCAAGCCCACAAGCTTTTCTTTGTACTCAGACACTATTGTGACTTGGAAAAAGCAATAGGGTTAATTTATGTAATATTCACAAGGACTATATTATGTAATTATATTCCTTTCCCAAATCAAGAATGGGAAAACAGAGCTTCAGAGAAATTAACTTGGCCATATAGCAAGTAAAGATTCTACCTTGCTCGAAAATATTGTGCGGAATTGTCTTATTTCATTTCCATCTTTGTTTTGCCTTTCAGATAGAACTGTTACAACTGTTACAACATCTTTAGCATATGAAATCATTGGCTTAATTTAAATCCAGAAATTAAGACACGGTTTATTCTTGAAGAAATCAAAAAGCATTTAAGTCTTAAATAAGCCATAAATGAGAAGAAAAACATTCTAGAAGCAGGAAAATGTTGTACTATTTAAAGTCCCTCCATAGGACAACAATGACTTAATTTTAAAAGCTCATTAAAAAATGTTTCTTAGTATAATGGATACATATCAATGTTCCCAATAAAAAAAAATAGAAAAAAATTTTTTTTATATTTACCATTTTCAAAGATTTTTCTGGGTTTTTTTTTTTTGTTCTTTAAAGAAAGAATATTTGGATTTTTTTAACTAAATTAATTATTTACTACCTATTTACTATTTATCTTCTAACTTATTTTCTTCTTGTATTTGCCATAGGACGAGTGTGTGCAAAGAGAGACAGGGTGAGAAAACTCCCTTTGCGGATGGTCACTCTGCAAACCTTCCCCCTCCATATCTCCCTTCTTTGGGATTTTAGGCATGCACACACATGTGTCTGGGGTGTTTTTCACCAGATGGCTGGCTATGTGGTGTCCAGTCACCTTAATCACCAAACCACCAGGTGGCCCTAATTTTTACTTTTTAATTTTACCCATTAGTGATGCTGTCAACATATCTTGGCCAAATTGCTCAGAACTAATCCCTCTTATATAAAAGGTAAAACAGTTTCATAGCACCCCTACTGAAATCTTCATGGGATTTCAAAATTTAAATAGGTTATCCTGTTTTGTACCTGAAGACAATATAATTAAGCTAGTTTTTCATTAGTTTTATTCAATGATTTCTGAGTAATTAATTTTTCTAATTATATGTAAATCTAAAAGCTCCCATTTATATTTAAGCATATTTTATTAAACACCACCAAATGCAATGACATTTTATAGGTCAGCATATTGCATAGCTTAATGTGCATGTACAAACATAGTTCCTTTTGACACTTTTTTTAAGAGTCAACCTTGCAGAACTTAAGCTCCTGTCAAGAAAAGGAGCTTTAAAAAATATTTCAAGTAAAGCATCAGGCTAAACAAAATCCTCTGCAAATAAGCTCATATAGGTTCCATATAAACAAAAGTTTTCTGAAAACTGGAAAAGATTTGCTTGGAATCAGGCAAGGAAGTAAGATTCTGAAAATTATAAACTCATTCACATTTTCCAAGTGTTAAATAATGTAATTAAATATGTATTCAAAAATGTAGGACATGTATATAAACTAATGATGGTAAATAGAAATATCTGATCACATTGGGACACAAATTAGAATATTTACCCAGAAAAAAGACAAAATCAAAAAAAAAAAAGTGTAAGCAAAAAACAGTGAGAAGCAATCCTTTCAAATGGAATCAACTCAAAGAAAAAAATATTTTCCTATTTCTAATATGATGTGAAGGGTTAGCAGAGAGTAACCTGTACTATGAATTCTGCTATTTCAGATTAATAAGTAGTTTGCCTTGACCTATGATACTTCATATACACACGAAATGTTAATAGTAGAGTTGAAATTTAACTTAACACATGAGAATATTAAAATCTAGACTGATCAATATATCAATACATATTCAAAACATCAGCTTTTAGACCTGCAGACTGTTGGAATTTTTCATTCAGTGACTTTTCTATTGGAATTTTTTCTTGCATGACCTGTTTTTTAACTAGGGCAAAAGACACTTAAATAATTATAACAACATGACACAAATATTTTGATAGAAGGGCCCTATTAGTAGAAGTAGGGAATTATTTCTAGTTGGGGTACAAGGATGGTATGCAAAAGAAGTGTAATAATTTAGCTGGATCTTAAAAGAGAAAATATATTTTTTAGACCTGAAGAAATGGGAGAGGCATAATATTAATGAATTTAAGGTGAACTTTGGGAAAAAATTGTTCTTTAGGCCTTTATTAAATTACTGGTCAACCAAATAGGAGGGTGTTTTGGTTTTATTTTTAAAATTTTTCCAGAGAGTCCATGTGCTTGCCAGAGATATATGGATAGACAGAGAAAACGAAAGAGAAAGTGGGAAATCATTTCCCATGGGGCATGTTCCACTGCAGTTAATTACTTCTCCTCTATTTCTTCCTCCTTTCGAATTTTGGATGCTCATGCACATGTGTCCAGCATGTTTTCTCAAGCCACCAGGTCCAGGACTGGAACTGAATGGTTGGCCATGTGGAATCCAGACGCCTTAACCACCAGGCCACAAGCTGACTCTTGAGGGTTTTTTTTTGATATTTTAAAGTTAATAGGACATGCCAGCATTTTTTCATAGCACCATTGGGACATATCCATTAAATTAATTTTTTCAGTTTGGTTGACTCATCTGACAAAACAAGATCTTAACATGCCAACACAAGAACCAATAAATATTAATACATAAAATGTGGCATCATATATACATTAACTGCCTTAACCCTTAAGGGTAAAATCAACCCCAAACATTAAGCAACTAGAATGAAAAAATTTTCATCTCCAATAATTCTGTACCTTAAGTACGCTCTACAGACTGGACCCTTGGATATTGATCCTCAGAATTTCTTTTTTAATATGAATGTTTTAATGACCTAGCATCCTGTTTAACTGAGGAATCTAATTTTCTAGCATCCTAAATCTTTATGAGCATTTGTGGTCCTTTTAATGGCAGCCTGAATCAGGAAAGTAAATGTCACCTCTGTGCAAGGACAGCAGCCTCCCGGGTGAACAAGCAGAGTACCTGCAGTCTTCATTCCTTTGGGTGCCCTGCTAGTCTAGTAAGTTTTGAAAACTCATGAGTAGAATCCTATGTAACTTACTGAGCTCCAAGTGATGGAGAGAAGAATAGCCTATTTAAATGATACTTCTATATATTTTGTGTTCCTTTACTCATATGTAACATCCCAAATTTGCAGTGTTGTTACCATTAGTCCATTAGAACATATGCCCTCCAGGCAACACTGAGAGAGCTATGTAGAGTCCTTTTATCAGTAGGGGTACACTCCAGGATCCTCAGGAGATGCCTGAAAAATCAGACAGTTCCAAACCCTATAGTTACTGTTGTTGTTGTGTTGGTTTTTTTTTTTTCCCCTCTATTCATACATATGTAGGGTAAACACTAACTTATAAATTAGGCTCCATAAAAACTGAACAACAAATACTAATTAATGAAACAATTATAATACCCCTTGTGCTTTGGGGCTATAAAACAAGTGTTACGTGCTATAGTGTGAATGTATCCCTTCAAAATTGCTGTGATGAAATTTGATTGTGATGGAATTAAGAGACCAAAATGTTAATGCAGCTATGAGATTAAGAGGTGAGACCTATGGGGATGATTAGAATTAAGATGATGAAAATGTGACCCTCATGATTGAATCCTAATGGGTTTAGAAGGAGGGGAAAACAGACAGACCCTGAGACACTCCCCTACTCTCTCACCAAGTAAAGACCTGCCCCTCCTCAGGACACTGCAGAGAAGCCCCACTAGCAAAGATGCCCTGAGCAGATGTGAGCCCAGGACCCTGGACTTCCAACGATAAGCTAAATCAACCTCTACTCATAAATCATCTAGAGGTATGCATTTAATTTTTAAGCACCAGAGAACAGACTAAAACATTACTTGACACAAGTATTCAACATCATGACAGTCAATCTAATGACCTCGGTGGCTACTAACCAACCAACCAGTAGTAGTATATGGATACACTGGACATAGACACACTGGGCAAAGGAATGATTCACATCTTGCCTGGGGCAGAGTAGGATGGGTGAGATTTTATCAAACTATTCTGAATTTTTCATTTAGTGTTTTTGAAACATGATTGACTGTGGGTAACTGAAACCACAGAAAGGAAAATCGCAGATAAGAGTCTTTTTTAAGTCAAGTCCAGAGGTTGAACGTCTGAGAAGGGTTATTTGAACAGACTGATTCTTTCCATATATAAACAGGATGTATGCAAAGAGTACTTTATACAGTAATAATTTAAGGTTCTTTACAGCCATTCTTGCTGTCCAGAAGTTACATTTTGCTATATAGATAGTAAAATTAGTAAAAGTCCCCAAAACAGATAGTCCCACAGGATCATCAGTGGCACCCAGAAACAGAGTAAATACCTAAAATTACAAGATCATGTCTCCAATATAAGTTTCTTTTGGAAGAACCTTCTTGTTTTTTTTTTTTTTTGGAGAGGTTTTTTGTTATAGGGCGCGTGCGCTCGCCAGACAGAGAGAGACATAGAGACAGAAAGCGAGAAATCACCCCCCAGGGGGGATGGTCACGCCGCAATCCCTTCTCCTCCATTCTCCTCTTGGGATCTTGGGCACGCACGCACACGCGCCCGGCGTGAGTTGTAAGCCACCGGGTCCGGGACGCGAACCGCGGTCGACTATGTGGGAGTCCAGCGACATAGCCATTATGCTAACTGCTGGTTCCCTTGGAAGAACCTTCTTAAAAGATTTCACTAAATACTGTTGTGTGATAAAATGTTGATGCGCTTGATTGAGCCAATATACAGTGTATTCTGGATGGAAAATCTCATTTTGTATGCTTTAATGATGTATAGTGAATGAATATAAATAAATAAATTTTTAAAAAAATCCAAGTATTTATGAGGCTTTTCCTATTTTACACTAACTCAGCTTACTCCACATCACAGAAAAATCAGCATTTGACACCAAGGTGAAATTTGACACTTTCTCTTACAATAAGTGAACTCCAAGATGGAGACCTCTTCCCTGGTATAAAATTAATTCACTATGAAGGTAACCCTAGTGGCACAGGAGCCTGAGTTTCCTGCATCATTAATGCCTTGACTCACTATTATATTAGGCCTTCGAAATCTTAAGTGAATTTTCTGTTTATTGTGCAGTCTCTTATACTGTGTTACATTCTTAACAGAAATTGTCTTATTTTTATAAGATTTATTTAATTTTCTTTAATTTTTTTTAAAATTTGCTACAGGGCACATGCACTCATTATAAAGAGACAGAAAGTTAAAGAGAGAAAGAGAAATTGCAAAAGCAAGTCACCAGGGGGACCAGCAGTTAGCGTAATGGCTATGTCACTAAACTCCCATGCAGTAGACTGTGGTTCAGCTCCCAGACCCGGTGGCTTGAACTCACGCAGAGCACAGAGTGGGTGCCCAAGATCTTGAGAGGAGAATGGAGGAGAAGGGATTGCAGTGTGGTCATCACCCTGCGGGGGGTGGGGGGGGGATTTCTCATTTTCTGTCTCTCTGTCTCTCTCTGTTTAGTAAGAGCACGCACCCTATAGCAAAAATCTCTCCAAAGAAAAAAGCAAGTCACCAGGTCCAGGACTCAAACCACGACCATAAGGGAGTCCAGTGCATTCACCTCTATGCCACTTACTAACAAGTCTTATTTACTTCCATGTTACTAAGGCCTAGCACTGTACTTAGTACAAAATTCCTGTTCATTGGGAACCAGCTGTTAGCATAATGGCTATGTCGCTGGACTCCCAAGTAGTCGACCACGGTTCGCGTCCCGGACCCGGTGGCTTAGAACTCACGCTGGGCGCATGTGTGTACGTGCCCAAAATCCGGAGAGGAGAATGGAGGAGAAGGGATTGCGGTGTGACCATGCCCCCTGGGGGGTGATTTCTCGCTTTCTGTCTCTATGTCTCTCTCTGTCTGTCTGGTGAGAGCACATGCCCTACAGCGAAAACCTCTCAAAAAAAAAAAAAAAAAAATTCCTGTTCATTGAGTATTTGTTTTGCAAATTTGAGACAATCATTACAAAACAATGTACTATGACTATAAAATAATCATTAGCATTACTTATGATAGTGGAAGATTTTAGTCATTGTAGATGTTCATTCAGCAGACAATTACACAACCCGTTATAAAGAGGAATACCACACACACACACACCTTTTTTTAATATATACATCACTATTGCTGTATATAAACTATAATATATATGTTTTTACTGAAATGTCAAGATATATAATGTATATAAATTATTTCTCCAAAAATTAAAAAATCTTAAAGTCTAGTCATAAAGGCTAAAGTAACTTTTTTTATAAATGGAGTAGTGCGATGAGAGATGTTTAACTTATTTTTTTCATTATCTTACCCTTCATTTTACAATTTTTCTTTAGTATCTATAACTTTTATACAATGAAAATGCAAAGAAATAAGTATATATATATATATACATATATATATATATACATATATATATATATATATATATATATATTATTTATTTATTTATTTTTTTTTTTGGCTAGCTGCAGTGACACTGTAGTAGGATGGCATTCTGACAAGCTGAGGCTACATGAGAAGGTTCCAGGTTCCTATCCCAAGGTCTCACTCTACAGGCCAGACAGGCGCTTATGTCCATGATCCTGACTGGGTGAGGCTGGGGAAGGGTTGTGGCATAAAGATCCTTTGGGGAGTGGCACTCTTTCTCTGTCTCTCTATCTCTGTCTCTCTTTCTCAGAATAAATAAATAAATTAATACCTTTTAATGCATAATATGTTTTTATTTGATTATTTATTTTATAGCCTGGTGTCAGTAGCTTATTAATGATCATTTATTTGACATTTTAGTGCCTTAGGTTTTAAAAAATAGGATTCCAGAAGGAAAGGGAAAAATAGAGACATGGTACAAAAGGCATTTACAATGTACAAGTACTACTGCCTCACTTAAATCAAATCAATTACTTTTCAAATATTT